>CAIGRP010121682.1:0-16934 GCA_903798385.1 Fraxinus cuspidata
TAATGAAATTGGGTTAGGAATGACTGCTAATGGGTTGATGGTGTGCTAAATGACTAAAGAGGAAATTACACCTACATCTAGTTTTAAAATACAATTTTCACAAATCTGGTATCTGGTTTCATAATACAAAAATCAGGTTTAATTAAAGATATAAAAAAAAAAAATTATTTTTATTTTTATAGCTACCTACACTATCCAAACCCTAAACTAATACATATCATCTCCACTCTCTCACCGCCTCTTCTTCTGTACACATTCTCTCTTCTCCACTCTACTCTTTCTCCGCTGGTAGCCCAGTCTCCATGAGACGGCGCAGCCTCGTCCAACGGCTTTGTGCAGATCCCGTGATCTTGGTCCAGATATGTTCTTCTTCTTCTTCCTTTTTTTTTATATTTTTGATTGATGCCGTGGAGGTGTGCTGTGCGGTGTTGGTGGAGGTGTGAGCGTCATCGCTTTGACGCGAAGTGTTAACGGGTGTGTGAGTGCAGTGATGTGTGAATGTGTGTGTCTGCGTGCGGTGTTGTGGGTGAATGAATTGCTAACCGGTGTGCGGTCGCGGTGTTATGGGTGAATGAACTGCTAATGGGTGTGTGGGCGTGCGTGCGGCGGCGGTTGCAGTTGGGTGTGTGCGGTATCGTGACAATGGCTGTGGGCGGGATGAGATGGATGTGGGTGTTTGTGACCAATTATTTGGTTGATTGTGACCAATAATTGGTTAATTTTTGATAAATTAATAATGTGACCTAAAAATTGTGACTGTGACTCATACTTTATTAAGTTATTATCGAGTTGTGACCAATAAAAGTAATCTGTGACCTATAATTTGATGTTTTGTGACAATAAAATAAGTTGTGTGACTTATAAATTTTGTGATTTGTGACCGATGAACAAATTGTGACTTTTAAATTTTTAATTTGTGACCGATGAANCCAATAAAGAATAAATTGTGACCAATAAATATTGTGTGACCTACAAATTTATTAATTTGTGACCAATAAAAGTAATCTGTGACTTATAATTTAATATTTTGTGACCATAAAATAAGTTGTGTGATACATTTTGTGGTTTGTGACCGATGAACAAATTTTGACTTTTAAATTTTTAATTTGTGACCGATGAATGATCTGTAACCTATAAAAAATTTTAACTGTGACCTTAAAATTTTTGAATTGTAACCAAATTGCATAGATCTGTGACTTTTATATATTTATTAATAAAATATATAATTAATTAATTAAAATATAAATAAATTTTAATGAAAACCTGATTTTTGAAATTTAAAACATCATTCCTTAATTTTGAAATAGTGATACTTAAATACCTTATTTATGTATTGTTCCCACGACTAAATTCTATTTTTAATGGACCATTTATTACATTATTTTGGATATGGGCTCAGGTAGCCGTAGCACTAGACAACAGCCCAGTATTGCCCTCCCAAGTCCCATCTCTACCCCTAGAGGAGGTAATTTGACCCCTGTCACCTCAAGGTTGGTCAACCAATAGTCCGAGGAACATGGTGAACAAGGTACATGATGTATGACATTGGTGTCTCTAATCATATAATACCATANCAAGTCCCATCTCTACCCCTAGAGGAGGTAATTTGACCCCTGTCACCTCAAGGTTGGTCAACCAATAGTCCGAGGAACATGGTGAACAAGGTACATGATGTATGACATTGGTGTCTCTAATCATATAATACCATATCTTGGCATAGCTTGCTGGTTTTGGAAATAACAAAGACGAAATTGTTCATCTAACCACGATGGGCATGATAAGAGTGTTGTTTATGTGACATGAGAATCTTATTTATAGTTCTCTTCAAATGTGAGAATCATGAATAAGATTCCCTCTAAATGAGCAAAATAAGAATTCGCACTATGGACATGAGAACATTTTTTTTTATAACAATGAACCCTCAGCTCTTAGCTTCATGTTAGAGAATTTTATGTAAACAGAAGCGTAACAAACCAAGAACAACAATTCAAAACCTGTTGATTTAAGTAACATATCGGAAATTGACAATGATAATCATAGTTTTGTGTACGATTGTTGAGAGTTGATTTGATCAATAAACTCATGATTCAGAGTAACAAATAACGAGATTGAATTGAAGAAAAGTTGGAATTCTCCGAACTTTATATCAAATTTTATTCATTATCAAAAGGCTACGTAAGGCAATGCTAGTCAATATCTAATATAGAAACTGATTAAATGGAAAATAACATTTGCTTCCTATACAAATTTTGTGTATATTTAGAGGTTGAAATGATTCGAAAGACTGAGTGGACCGTAAATGTCATTACGTGGTATCTAGCATTTCACATCGTGATAGATAATTTACGCGTATACAAAATTTGAGTGGGTATATATAACAAATTTTCATAATCTCTCAACCAATTACAATAAAGGAATCTGATGCTTTGGAATTAATTCAAATTTTGACATTTGGAAAGAATAAATGGAATCTTTACAATTTAATATACAAATGTCTGCCCCTAATTTCGTTGACCAAAAAATTCTATGGAAATTGGACGAATAAAGTGTTTTCTAAAGTGAAAAGTAATTACATATGGATCGACATGGTTATATAGGGCGAGGTTTTTTTTTTTAAATATCATTAAATACAATTATTACGTATCAAAATAATACATGTCACATTTAAACACGAAAAGAGTCGGCTTTACATCTTTATTAGATTCTCTCTAGTCTCGACTTTTTCTATACCGTATAATTTCTATACCTTGTTTTATAATATGTACTAAAAGTCTAAAAGAGAAATTCTTTGTTGAAATTTAACTAAGCCCTTATTTGATCCCATTTTGGAGAAAAATAAAATTTATTTTAAAATAGCAATTTTGGAATAATGTGTGATTAAAAAAATGAAAAAAATTTCAGTTTACATGTAAAATTATTTTATTGAAAAATTTATGGTTGAAAATGAATTTTGAAAAATGAATTTTGTAAGAAATGGGGCTCAAACAATCCTTGCTATGTTTGACCATCATTAATTTTTTTTCAAATTCATTTTCAAAAACACATTTTCGCAATAAAATATTTTGCATATAAATTCAAAGTATTTTTTTTTCATATTTTTTAATGCATGTTTGATTCCTATTCACTGGAAAAGAAAATTTTGAATAATGTGTTTTAGAAAATGTGTAGCTAAAAAGTACGTAAAAGTTTTGAAAGAACGTACATAATTTTTTATTGTGTGAACGTGTTATTGAAAGTGATCACGTAACAAATCATAAAATAAATTAGAATAATAATATTTATAATCATGATAATAAATTATAGGTGATGTGGTAGCCAATTTGTGGAACAGTGATATTTGACAATTCAATTATACGAGAGAGAGAGAGAGAGATGTGAGAAATAATGAATTGATATATTACTGATAGTTTATCATTACGATAATAAATATCATTATTCCATAAATTGTTGGGAATCAAATATGCCCTTGATCATATCATTTTCAAAAAATTACTATTCCAAAATTTATTTTTCCAAAAATAGAAAAACTCATTTTTTGGCTTCAGTTTATATTGTGAAACTTTTATGCTTATGGTTCCTATATTTGCAACGGGTATTGTTGTCCTAAAATTTAGCGTTTGTTTGTGCACAATTTTGAGTTAAGAATACATTTTGAAATATTAGATTGATGGAGAATGTGTGTAAAAATAAGGAAGTTTTTTGAATTTGTTAGTAATATTATTTTATTTAAAAAATGTATAGTTAAATAAAAAAAAAGAAAAAATGTATTTTAAAATAACAAGATTAAAAATATATCTGTTCGTCTATTCAATCTTGGGATGTTTCTACCCTTACCAGACCCAAATCCGTCATTTGCGCATAACCTCGTACTTTCGGTTGAGAGAGAGAGGCGACTGACTGGTGGATGCACCGAAGCTGTGACGCGTGGAAGCAGGCGGCAGAACAAATTGCCAGTTCGCCTTGAAAAATGCTCGATAGTTCTTCATTATCTTCACTCCAATTTGAACTTCATCCAGTTGTAGAATCATAACCGCACTGGTTCGGTTCTCGCTCGAATTTCGGTGTTTTAGGTATATGATTCTGTTGTTAATAACTTGCATTGCTGCTTCGAATTTGAATTGTGGATGATTTTTGTGTGCTTTGTTTGTGCAGGTGGAGGAATGGAGGCTGCAGAGGGGGTAGCGAAGTCGCTGTACATGTTGGTGGAGGATGATGCGACGGCAGAGGATTCGTCGTCGTTTCGTACTCTGCAACTCATGGGTTGCAAAGCTCGGCACAACAGCATCATTCTAGATTCCACATTTCAGTATGACTTAAAGTTCTGTTAATTCATCTTCCATTTTCTTCACAATATGTATGGTAAAATTGCTGTTGTGAGTTGTTACTTCTTCTTTCACCTGTATCATTAATTTTAGTTAAATGCATAGGTGGTCTCTGAACTTTAACTAAACGTGCAACCGGGTCACTAATCTTTAATTTTGAGCAATCAAGTTACCTAACTTTAATTTGCGCCCAACCGTGGCCACTCTACCTATAGTCATGAGTCCAACTAATTTAATATGTTGATGTGGATGTTAAATCTAATGTTGGGATTACATTGTATGTCCATATCACTCAACATTCCACGTTACCCACCTTAAAACACACTTTAAAAAATGTTAAAGAAAAAAAACAAACAAACAAACATTTTTTTGGCTCATTAAACAACTTCAGGGAAGAGAAAATATTACCATCCAATTTTTATTCTTCATACACATCATATATTCATTAGTTTTAACGTCCACGTCAACATATCACATTAGTTAGGATGACGGGGATAGATGGAGTGACCAGGGTTGCATGTAAATTATAGTTGAGTGACCTGATTGCCCGAAATTAAAGACGTGTGACTCAGTTGCATGTTCATTGAAAGTTTAGTGACCATCGATGCATTTAACCCGTTTAACTTTAGATATGCAAGCTTTATGAGAAATCAGCATTTAAATCTAGGCTTCACATCCCGTGAATGTGCAAGGTGATTCACAAATAGAGCTTTCCTTGTTAATTGCAATTCTAGGGGCTACTCAGTAAAGGCCAAAGAAGCAGTGTCACTTTACCATTATCATGCTGACTTCTGATATGATAATACTGAGTGTATAATCATCTAAAGAATTACTGTTGGTCATATCCCATACTTACCTGTACTTGGTTTCACTTCTCAGTGCAATAATCATGGGTATAGGAACTATTGGGTTAATAGTCTTATAACTAATATTTCCCTTTCTAGCAGCAGTCTTCTCTATTACTTCAGAATCAAAGTCTTAAAATGTGACATTCAGCTGCTAATGGATCATTGATGAAATGGATAGGTTTCATCATTCATACACTTTTTGGTTTCCCATAAATCAACCTTCTACGTACCTTCGTGGACGGATTTGAGTTCATCAAGAATTGAACGATTATATATGTACCCTAAGGAGAAAAAATGGAAATGACTGGTCCTTTCTGCTAACAAAAAATGAATTTTCTTGTGGGATGTAGTCTATTCGAATTTTCTACTTTCTGACTTGAGGGAATTTTCTACCAAAATGCATACAAAGTTATGTTAAAAATGTGGGATCACGTGTCTCATTTTTAATAAAATCCTGTAGTACATGAGGTGGACTCACCTGTTCCTTCATACGCCTTATCGTTGGATTACCCTTCAGATATTATTATTTAAGGTTCCAGTACCTTGGACTTCTGAACTAATAGCTGAAGAGTATTACAATTGCCGTTGCTAATTAATGTGTTTTTGCCCTTAATTTTGTTAAGTCAGTGTTTCTTAGTAGTATTTGTCTTTTGGCCGGTAAAAATAGTTCTCGTCTTAATTTTTTTCTTCCTTTTAATGAACTTGTTTTGTTCTCTAAGTTCTTATTTGGTTATTTCAGAATCCAACAAAGAAAGGAACCTGTTACTGTGCTATTGTGCTGTACTAGTGGCTGTGGTAACTCTACCTTGTCTGCTTTACGAATATTTGTATTTTATTTTGTTTGTCATTGTTTCCTACTTTCTGTTATAACTGGATTCCAGAGTATCTGTTCATTGGTCTTCTTTCAATTTTTGTTCTTTTACTGATGTTTGGTCTGTCGGTTAAGCAATTATTGTCAATTTGCATTGTATATTGTCTGTGCATTATATCGAGTTAAAGATTACTATCTTTCTTAGTGTAATATTTTTAGCTGCCTTCCACATTTCAATTCGATAATCTCTTTTTAGCTCATATATATCTAGCATGTGCTAAATTCCTTTGTAAAATTGAACTTAACGAATCCAGACATGATAATATTTATATATTTTGCATTTCATCTTAAGTTTTAAGATTGAATTTTCAAAATTTGGTAAAATGAATTTGAAAGTCAATGGTTGTTTGTTGAAAGATGATATATACCTTCAGTCCTGTTAGATTAATGTTCTTGTTTGCCCCAAAGTTTCTTCTTGTCACAAAAAATTAAATTCCACTAAAGGTTCTAGATCCTTAATGTATTTGTAAGTTAAGAGCTCCATCCACTGCCAGGTGTACAAAAAGTTCGTTTTCTTGGTTTACGACCTAAGAATCTGTTCAATCACATTTCTGAATTTGTAGCTCCCAATTAGTTAGGGGCTATTATCTTCGTGTTTTAGTTTTTAGTTTTGAGTTCATTTTTTGTTTTTTGTTTTGAGTGTCCATTTTAAAATTGCTGAAAACGAGTTTTTTTTATCATTTTGAAAAATTATTTTCAAAAATAAAAAATGAAGTTTTGGTTTGATTTTAATTGAAAACAGATAAAACGACTTTTTTGGCATTTTCCGTTTTCTTTGTAAATTTTAAATTCGTTTTTGAAAATTCATTTATAAAAATAGGTAAGTAAATGTCTTTTCAGTGTTTTCGAAAACTGAAAACGGGAAATGGATTGAAAACAACAAAGAGAACAAACCCTCAGTTTTTGCTGATCACTAATATTGAACACTTATCATTTACTTAGTTTATACACTTTTGCAAGTTTGAGTTTGTTGAAAATTTGTGTGAATGCAAAAAATGTTTCTATAAATAGTTCCACTAAGCGGGTTATGTCGATTGTCGAACAAATTATGTGAAGTGTTAACATTATATTTATTGCATTCTCTTAACTCCCATGCAAAGTCAAACAAGAAGTTCAAGGTGATGATGCATCATTTTCTTGTGCATCATCAATTATAAATTCATTTATTTTACCATATTCCTATCCGTTTGATTATTTCTAAACATATGTGTGGGAGTAGCGCTTGTCAGTTGTCACTTCCAATGATATGTTAATATCCTCGTCAAATTAACCTCAGGGAGTCAGGAGAATTAATATTGGCATTCTCTATATTTACAGGGTAGCAGGTTGGGCATTACAACTGTCATATCAACTGATTCAATTCGACACATGATGAGGAGCTTTGTAGATGAAAAACAGAATCTTTTAGTATGGGCCTCGACCTACCATGCTGGGGAATATTTGGATCCTGTAGCTGTTGCAGAAGCCAAGGCTAAAAGGAAAGCAAAGAAATTAGCTGGTGTTTCACATCCCTCATTAGCTAAGGATGATGCAATATGTGGTTCCACATTCAGAAAACCAGCATCTGATGGAAGTTCCATGACTAGTGATATGATCAGTCCCAAGCAGATGGCAATTGAAGGATTTAAGGCACAGAGCGAAATTGACAGTCTTGATCGATTAATTACTGCGTGGGAGAAAAGGAAAGAATCAGTTGTGGTTGAGTGCGTTCACTTAAGTCTCAATTTTGTGGTAAGTATTCATAACGTATTTTTAATTGAACTTCTGAAGTGTTACGTGCCTTTCATCACTTTTCTCTCTGCTTTGGTCACAATTCAGTTTCCCCTTGCAGATGGGGCTCATGAAGAAACATCCTTCAATCATACCTTTCATGATTTACATTTCCAACGAGGAGAAACACTTGGAAAGATTTGCAGTCCGTGCAAAGTACATGACTCTAGATCCTGCTAAAAACAAGTATGTTAAATATGTATGGAACATTCGAACAATCCAAGAATACCTTTGCAACTGTGCCGATAAGCATTTAGTGCCAAAGATAAACAACATGAATGTTGACAAAAGTGTAGCAGCCATTCATGCAACAGTTTTTAGCTGCCTAAGAAGGCGGGAGGCAGGAGAGCAGCTTTATGATCCAAGCACAAACACAGTTTCTGTTGTTGACGAGGAGTACAGGAATCAGTGCACTGCCAATTCCTTGAGCACCAAGGGAATGTTTCAGTTGATCCAAAAGCAAGGTTCTTCTAGGCATTTGATGGCACTTCTGAATAATGATGGATTTGTGGCTAAGGCATGGCCAGTTGACATGATAGATGATAATGGCAAGCCTATTGTGGGCCGTCCAACTGAGAATGGAATAGGAATGCCTATGTATGGACCATCGTTGATGGGTAAAGCTGAACCTGTGAACCTGCAGTTTGGTCATTTTGGGAAAAGCACTTGGCCTAGTTATACTGGGTGCACTAGTCATTCCAGTAACGTGAATGAATCATGGGGTGACCTCAACGACAATGGTAGCAGATACTGTTCTTCCTGCTGCAGCTTACCAAGGACAGATGGCCCTGCCAAGGAGGTATGTTCAACTGATGATAGTGATGATTATCTTGAACTATTGCAGTTGAAATCAAAACTCATAACTGAAAAAGTTTATATCTTGAAGAATATATTGGGCATCATGATGTTGGCTTGTAATTTGGGCGATATTAAGGCATTGTTTGGGCCACAATATTAGACATTAGTGGACAGGGAAGCACACAAGATTTTGACTTCCTTTTCTTCCTTGATCTTGTCCGGCACAGTCCCGTAATTACCAAAAGCGCTCTTATATTCTCAGTCAACTTCAAGAATAACAAATTTTACTGCTCGTCATTCGTTCTAATATTTTGCACCTATGGTTGTGTTTTCTATTGCTCTGCCTGTTCCCTTTTGCTTTATGTTCTTCCTTTAAGTTGCAGCTTAAGGAGGAATTGTCCATGCATGGTAGTGATGAAGAAGTTGACGAGCCACCGGAGATGTACAGTGATGAGGATCTCAGCGATGAACAAAAACATTGAAGAAGAGGTAGGAACAGATTGACTAATCATTGAATGATTTTAATTACAACACTTCATTATGTTTATCCTGTGCTGTCGGTCAACTAAAATAAATTGTTCGCTTTAATATAAAAAGTGTATCTCGAGTTACGCAAATATAGATACTTGATAAATCAAATCTTGTGCCTCTCCTGTTGCTTGATTATAGCCAATAGGCTTGTTTAGTAAAAGAAGTTACTTATTTTGAAACAGCTGGAAGGCTCTATGGATGAAGAATCCACAAATCTCAACGAGGAGTATGATGATCTTGCCATGCAGGATATCGCAGATTGGCTACCTGTCTGATGATGATGACTTCAACTATAAAATGGAGCTCAATAATGCTACGGTACCTGTCTCAGGATACCAATCCGCTACGAATGACCTTCATGAAGCGAAGTATGGACAAAACCTCAACATCTTCATGAGAACAAAAGGCGAATCTGTGTCAGAATTTCCTGCGATGGACTTTGCATCTCGTCTTAGAGAAAAAACTAGAAGGGAGAGTACCCCTTTCTTGCAATATAAACTTGAGAAAACGGTCTCTGAGTATTCCATCCTCGGGTAAGCATTCATCGATAATTAATTTCTTGGCCGTGGAAGAACTGCTTGCGAAGTAGAGGCTCTAATCTGTTAAATATTTCCTCTTTTTTCATGTTCACTAGCCGTTTTCCTTCATGTTTTCTTGTATCTTTGCATTAAGCTGTAAATGGATGCTAGCCCTGGTACAAATTTGTTTTTGTATAGAAATAACTTGGATAGAGAATTTTGTCAGCATATTGAGGCTGAGTTTTGTGTTCCATCTGCACATTGAGTAAATTATTATGTTTTCTTTGGTTAAAATTTAACAACATTTTTATTCCGCTCGTAATGGTCTCTGAACTTTAAAATGTCAATATTAAATCACTATGTAAGACCGAAATATCAGTTGAATTAACGTATAAATTGTTCAATAATGATGTATTAGATATTTAATGCTTCAATTATTTGATATATTTATCATACCAACAATATTTGATATGTGTATTTGTTTAGTTCTCGAATTTAAATTTAATCGGTGAATTTCTTAAGATTAATTAATTCTACACAACTTGTATATTTACAATATTTCTTAAATGCATTTATTCACTGAGAGATTTATGTAACGACCGGATTCGATATTGTTGTTTACTCTGATCCGGTTGAGGTGGTTTTCAACGGTTCAAATTAAGTTACATCATTTATCCTAACTAAGAATTAACACCAAATAATCTTCGATAAAACACAAGTATTAAATTGAATATATCATTGAGTTTTAATTGAAAAAGAGAAAAATTGAAAATTAATCATGCAAAGACTTGAAAATCTTCTTGTTCCTTACAATCTTCAAATCCTAGCCTTATTTTATGTTTTTGTCTCCCAAAATTCTCTCCCCCCTAAGAAGTCCTAGAAGTTACTTATATTTATAGAGTTCATTTTTTCCTTTTTCACAAAATGATCAAAACGTCCATAAAAAGGTCCAAAAACTCAAATTCAGGCTTCTGGTCCGCAACCCTTGCGACCACAAAATTTGAAGTGGTGCGGGCCGCGGCCACACACAAGTCATGCAATCCTCCATTCAAGCTTCTGAGCATAAGAAAGAAGTAAAACAAAGCAAAAATTAATGGCTAACCGATCTTCCAAGCCAACAATTATGTATTTTTCAGGCACAATAAATTTACAGTTATCGTTTACCTATATCTATTATTTCTAAAGTTGAAATATGTTTAGAATTTAAACTTTAACATTTCCTGCTAAGACAGTGAATTTGATATCGAAATAATTCTTGTTATTAAGTGGCATACTTGTTACTTAATAAACTATTGGGACCTTTTTATACGTAGTTGTCATTTAGCCCTATTTGACAGGGGTATGATCAGTGTTTTAAAAGGCATAATGTGTGGCGATGGGTGGAGGTCAATCTATGGGCTAGACGCGCTCAGGCGAGGCATGTGTGAAAAAATGTAAAAATGCATTTTCTTATTTTAATTTTTAATCAATCAAAACATTATTTAATAATAAAAATATATCAAACATCTAAAGTACGGCAACGTTTAGGCTCGCCTTTTAGAACACTGGATATGATATATATCATGAGCAATACGGAAATAGATCGAATAATTGTTCCTTTATCCAAGTGATTCCCAAAGTCATTAATAAAAAATAGACCGTGAAAAATTCAAGACCTAAATATTAATTTAGAAAAAGAATTTAATTATGTGAACCAAAAACTTAAAACATTGTTCTCACAAGAATTGCAAAACCTCACTGAAGCTTTCCACATTTTCTTCCATTTTTGAGGTTTCTTTCCATTTCTTAGAAAGAACGTGTGACGGTATTCTACCTAAATAATAGACACATGTAAGAAATAAGAAAATACTAAAGATCTTAACCATTAAATTTCTCAATTTTGACACAGGGTACTTATTAGGTCTCTGTTTGGTTCTGATTAAAATATGATTTTAATCTCAAATCAAATGAACAAGTAATTTTAATTACACATTTGGTGGGATCCACAACTTTTCAACCATATATTTCTTTAAATTTTATCAATGTTTTTTTTTAAAATCTGATATTAATCTACATGAAATAGGGGGCTGGATCTTTTGAGTGAGATTTTGATTGTTTTGAAGAGCACAATACAATAAAAGTTGTAAGCTAAATTCATTGGAGTTATTGTTTATCGTCGGCCTCCATGGTAGAATCTGCCGGGGGCTTGAGAGGCAGTGGATTATTAAGCCAGAGTTAACAATTAATATTAATCAAATCTTTTATACAATTCACAACTTTTTAACTACATATTTCTTCAATTTTTATTAATCTACTAAAAATATGATTTTAATTCTCACCAAACACAGGCTTAATGTCATAATTATAATACATATGCACGTTTGTATGTGATCTCTTATTTTATTTTTCATCAATCTTCATATGATATTTTTAGACTTGCATGTAACCTATATTACTCAGGTTCTTATTGAATATTTTGTACATACATCACCTTTCTTACAATATTTGTGATCTCTAATAAAAAAACACGTAACTTTTGATAAATACTCTGTTATCATATGTGATCATTTTGTACATACATTTGACCTCTGTTAAGGTATTTGTGATCCGATCCGATGCCATCTCTAGCAAATTGATGGTTATGATCGAGATCTAGTTGAGGAAAATAGAAAATCAATGGAAGAACGATTACTTACGTTATTCATCATAGAGGTTTGAATGGAGATGTGTGTGTGTATTTATATATATATCACATTACCCTCTTATTACCACAAATTATTATCATTTTTTAATGAAAATATAGTTAATTATGACCTGATTTATTCAAAGTTTTTCAAAATTTATTATTTATGAAATCAACGATTATCTCTTTTTTCATATAGTCGAGTCAATATCGGATCGATTTTCAAAACGGCAATCCATGTGAAGCACATACACTGTCGACTCAATAAGTCAGCCATGCATGATGTGAGAATGCAGTACTGTTTGATATTAAGAAAGACAGACCACTTGCTAGTGGTGGCTGGCACCAAAAGGTGCACCATTCAGTTATCACTTTCTATTTTTCCTCCACAATAATTATCAATTGGTGCAATTTGATTTTATTTGTACCAGAAGATCTAACATGACCCATAAATGGTCCTTCTCCTGATGCAATGTCTCCTTGTCTGCATGTATACTTGCATTGTGCATGGACCACTAGCACAATTAGGACCAGTACTATGAACTTTTCACTTACATTGATTTTTTCTTTATTTTTTTTTTCTAAAATTGAGAGTCCACTAGAAAGAATTATAACGCCTTAGTCTTTTGGATTTGCCATGACAAGTATTAGGACCCTACGTGGCCACTTCTTGATCTTTAGACTTGTGAGATGTTTTTTTGTCGTTGGGAATCCCTTTAAGATGATATATATTTCACACTGTGTGTGTCTGTACAGAGTCCTTTGTCTACTAGCTGGGGACTCTCTCATAAAGTTGTTGATGGCACTACGAAAGATTGTAGCCTTATGATTGGTTAGGCAACTAAAGGCTGATTAATTCTTGTTGAGAGAGTTCATAAAGATAGGAACATGAGACTACATGGCGCGCTTAGGTTTGGAGCTCCTAGCTTTATTGGCATTGACTACATAAGGGATACCTTTGATTACATCT
The DNA here is from genome assembly GCA_903798385.1 of Fraxinus cuspidata. NCBI lineage: Eukaryota > Viridiplantae > Streptophyta > Magnoliopsida > Lamiales > Oleaceae > Fraxinus > Fraxinus cuspidata. The sequence goes on from CAIGRP010121682.1 coordinate 13,291, forward strand.
ATGAAGATATATATCGAGATATCGACGACACATTGAATTCACGAAAATTCCGAGGATGAAAAAAATTATTATTAGGAGAGGTATCTTAGACGACGCTTGTCGACAAGGAGCATGGTAAAATCACAATGCACACCGAGACACTTATTTTATTCAAGGTTTTTTGAAAGCTACATTAGCGGAGCTGGGAAGCATCCGAATTGAAGAATCTTTAAATCAAGAAACAAAAAAAAAGACGTTAGTCCTCAACTCGACTCTACATAAATGCATCAAGTATACATTCCATGGGTCGATAAGCAAAATGATTATAAGAAAAATTGCAAGCACTGCTAAAGTTGAACGATTAACTTCCATACCATATATATACAGAAGATATATGTAATTTATAGAATGAATATCATTATTGCAACATAATAAGTTCAAACATGACCTCATTTAATGCAATGTCAGCGACAAATTTAAATTCGAGCTGAGTATCCAATCAATGTGGGTCATAATTAACACGAAGAATGCTCCTCCAAGTTCGTACTACCAACAATTGTTCATGCCTAGCCCTTAACCTAAGAAAACTACTCCATTCAACTGTATAAACCGACGGCCATCACCGATCTTCGGCTATGCATACATCCTTATTCAAGCCAAAACTTTCTTAACCAAGAAACTTTAATTTGACGTTAGTATTGGAGTGTCATCATCCGCCATCCACAATCTATGGACTCAAAAAAAATAATCGATTGCTACTTCTTTCGATTACTGATGTGATGATTCAAAAATGATTCCAGAAACACAGATTGCAGGTCGGGCAATTGTGGCTTGAAATGATCAAAGAAAGAGAGGCGAGTGTCTGATAGCTTACTTCATGACTGGAAGCACCGCAGGATTGTTTCCATACACTGAACATAACTAGACAAAATTAAAGAAAAGATATACGTTAAAAGCGTAAATATTCAGTTTAACACCTCCCGAGACAAAATTTAAAGGTAAAAAAAGGGTTTAACAACATATCTATTTTATTGGTTGAATGCAGTTCGATAAGTTAATACTATGGGGTTTATATATTTCCCTTTAGCCATCCAAAATATGAACAATTCCTTTCAGAATGCAGTAGAAGTGCTCAGGCATACTGATGTATGTCTGTGTGTGACTGTGTTATCAATGTAATAAATGAGAAACTCAAAACGAGGCAAATGTTGGGAAGATTATGTTGCATGTTTGGCACGCCATCCTCGATAAATTTCTCTTTCTCGTAATAGTTTTATACTGTCTAATCCCGATACCAAACATTCAAAGAGGGATGTACCACTGAAAGATGAGAGATTGGTGCACTGAATATTGCTCTGAGGAAGGGTAAATATCAAGGGGCCAAGTTACTATGCAGTGAATATAATGTTGGTGCTACGAACGTAGTCGTAGACATAGACAAGATCTTTAATTTTTTTCCGTTCTTAATATTGAAGACGTCATTCAATAAATGTGCGTGTTTACTCTAATAGTTCATACTATTCCAAAACATGGTTCCATTTGTGTTTCATTTCTCTAACCATTTAAACCTTTCACCCAAGATAGTAAAAACTTAGCCCTAACTAGTCGATGTACCAAATGCACCCTTGCATTTCTTCTACATTGAGTGCAAAAGGCCATTTTCGATTTTCAAAGAACTAATTTGAATAGACAAAAAATCACATAGAAGAATGTCCATCCCATATTAAAAAGACAAGGAATTATAGAATCAAACTCTTTTTTCAATTATAATCATATCCTATGAAAACTGGTAATAAATTAATCAGCTTATTTTCTCACCTCTTCTTCTCCACTTCTGACACTGCAAATTCCTTTAGCTCCAGCCAAAATGTGCTTAAAATTTGTGCTGAAAAAACAGATATAAGATAAGAAAAATCTTGTGATTGAGTTACCAATATTGATTACTAAAGTTGTACAAAACAAAGAAAGATGAAAATAAAATTACCCCTTACGTAATTTTATCTCAGTAATGTTTGTACAGCTGATGCACAACACATAATAATTATTATATATGTTTATATTCCACCATACTTTTTCAGTTTCTGTGAACAGAAGAATAATCACAGATCTATGCAGTTTATCAGCAGAGTGAGGTCACTCAGTAGTCATCCGTCGGTCTAGAAATAGCTGACAGAAAACAAAACAAACCCACAGACATAAAAATATTTCAAGTATTTCCACAAAATACCAAAATCCAAACAAAAAGAATTATTTCAAACACCTGGAAAACTGTGATTTTGTTGATAGAACTTTCAATAGAACTCACTCTTAAAATCGACGTCTTGTAGGACAATGTGTCGAATATGATTACGAATCCAGGAGGCAGACTTTTCACGAGCGATATGCGATTGGCAATTTCCCTAACTTGGCTAGTAGTTTATTGCCAATGCAGCATCATCAAGATTCTCATCATCAGGATTTTGGCTGCTAAAAAAAAAAACCAAACACCCAGAGAAAGAAAGGTAGATAGATAGAGAGAGAGATGATATATAGAAGCTTGGTTGCCTTGCCCTTGCATGTGAATCTTGATGGTGCTGCACCAGCAAAAAACGACTGTATATACACAGATCCAACGAATAAATCCCAAAGATCTGCAGGGTTAAAACCTCTAATTAATTTCGGCACAGACGAAAATAAAGAAATTTTGAGTGTATCTGTGTGTGTTTGGAGTAGAATTCAAGAGGAATAAAAAAAATCGACAAATCCACAAGCATCGGATTGACGTGGCCTTTCTAAAATGTAAATCAACGAATCAAACAAGAATCTCCTGTATCGAAACTCATATTCATACAACAGAAGAGAGTTAATACAGACAAGAAAAACAAATCAACTTTAATTTCCTTGATTTTATGTATTAAAATCAAGATACCAGCATCCTGATCTTATCCGTTGTTACGGGATCGGCTAAGTGAATCCACTTCCGAAAAGATAAAAAGGAACTCAAGTCAAAAAAATATATATCAAAAAAAAGGGATTCATACTCTTATAGTGCCAGCAAAATCATCATAATGGAAACATAACATAACAGAATATACCTTTAAATGATACACAAACAATAATTAATATAAGGGAACATAAATTCGACAAAAACTAGTGAAAGGAACAACAACTCTCCGCCGCCGGAGATCTAACTCTCCGGCCAGTGAATTCTGTTCTCTGTGTGTTTGTGTGAATGAGAGAGAGAGAGAGAGATGAAGGAAGAGAAGGGTAAGGGAACTCACACTGCTCATACACACACGAAAACAACATACACTATTTGTAAGGTTCCAAGATTGTTGAGGTATTTATTATATTTTAATGAATTTTCGTTGGCCGATGCTTAATTTTATATTTATAAATAATAGATATAGATACATAGTACTGCCAGCAGTTTAAAATATTTCAATCTAATCCAAACCCTAATTTTCTTGTGGCAGTGCTATAGTGGGTGTACTCTCGTGGGCTTATAATGAGTCCTCGGCTATGATTGGTGTGGCCCTTTTCCAGCTCAATAAAACAATTAACATCATCAACAATCAAAGTCATCAATCTTAATTGCTTATCGAAATAATCAAAAGCCTAATCCTTTTGACAACTAGGGATGACAATGGTTCGGTTCGGAATCGGTTCGGTCAAAATCATAACCG
>CAIGRP010121691.1:0-17175 GCA_903798385.1 Fraxinus cuspidata
AATATTTCAAAATTGTAAAATTGACCCTAAACTTAAAATTATGAAAAAGGGCCTCAAAATTTAGAAATTACAGCACAGGTCCTTTTCTTTAAAATGACACTTTTACTATATTGTAGGTAGGCCCCCTAAAATAACTGAAATTGCAAAGAAGGCTCCCGTCCCCAAAACAATTGAAAACAGCCGAAAAATAAAAACCCACGACATTATGCGCCGCTGCTTGGCTGTCATGAACTTTAATGCAGTTTAAGATATTCATTTATGGGTAGATTTTTAAAGTGTTCATGTAAATAGTTGAAACTACCAAGAACATGACCATAATTGTGTAGTCAAAGTAATGGGGATCCAAAATGAAGTCTGCTCTGTAACTTGATAAAATATAATTCAAATTTCCATGTGGAATCATAAGATATTGTTTCTATTTCCTTATGTGTAAGCAGAGGAACCAAAACCATTTCTAATTTTCAATTCCTCATAGAATCTTGACTTTGTAGAACATATATACACACAAAAATTGACCCGAATCCTTAACGATTTGACTGTCACTAATTCATAAATTAAAGTAAATTTAAAGAATATTCAACACAATTATATAAATTATTTAAGCACTTACTAAAATTCAATGATGTAATGAGTTGAATGCATTACTTGAAACGAGGAATGTCTTAAAATTATTTAAAATTAAATGAAATAATAATAGTTTGACATCGTAAGAATTTTATTATTGAATCTTTCGCCACCACAAGCAATTTCCGTACCGACCTCCTTGAATCGTCAATTATCTAAAAGTAGAGAAATAATAGAGTGAGAATAATTCTCAATAAGCGTGTGTGGATAATGAATTCATATATGTATTTCTATGGAAAATTATTGACATGATTGAATCCCCAAGTTGTTGATGATAAATATATAAAAATAAAACAAATCAACCCGGTCTACAAGCAGTCGAATTTTCAAGTTTGTACTTGCATAGTAATGCTTTTAAATATTTAAAAGTTGTGTGAATAATAAGTTAGAAGTTTTATGAAATATGTGAATAAATATTACGATCAATTATCTTCAATTATAATTTAAACTTCGCCACTTTTGGCCACTCAACTTTCGCAAAATTTTAGTTGCATCACTCAATTTTGACAATGTTGTAATCATGTTAGTCAATTTCTCTCTGGTGGCACGTATCAATATCAACGGAGTTTCTCCTGTCGTTGTTCGAATTTGGTTACATGGTGAGAACTCTCCTACTACTTGCACCGATGCTGGTCTAAATTCCTTGATGAGAACATGACATTTTGACTAGTTATTGAAGCAACAATTTGTTGAATATTAACGTCCCAGTAAGAGTGCAACGATGATTTTAATCTTAAATGTAGAGATGTGAATTTTCGAATTGAGAGAGCTCAAGAATTCTCACTATTTCTTCGATTCATGGACCAGAAAGAGTTGAAAGGCTCTTCTAGTCTCCCCAGTTACCAAGGGTGGCAGCCCACACATTGAGCCCAGATTGTTCCATATATAAAATGAAAAATCAATTTTTGTCATTCATCAAGATTGTTGATGGTCAACATTGTTAGTTTAGATAGATAACATTACTCCTTTTCTTTTGTAAGATATAAAAATCGAAAAAGCTGTGCACAATTTATTCCAAAAACTCAGCCACGTAAAAATAACTTGTCCTCTTTTGTTATTTGTTTTTGTGGAATGTAGGTATGTTTTACATTTTTATTTTTATTTTAGTTTGATTTTTGTTAATTAAGCTATTCACAACCTTCAAACAACAAAATCTTTGTGAATGATGAAAGCTTTGATTCTTAATTCTTCTAGTTATGCTTTGCGAAGATAATTTGACTCTTGTATGATAATTCAATTATAAGGTGCTTCATCTCGACTTTGGTTTTGAAATACTTTACAAAATAATAAATACATATTAAGGAGTGTGTTTGCATCTTTAGACTCGTAATCAAAGCATTTCATGCACGTCCAGAGGCGGATGGAGAGGGGGTTGGGATGGGTTATAGCCTAGTCCAGTCCCAACCCAGTAGCAAATTGGCTTGTAAAAATGAAAAATTTAGCCCAAATTCATGGTGAAAATTAAAAAGAATAAAAATTTAGCCCAACTCAAAAATTAATTTAGCCCGACTAATTTCATTCACAACCAAAGTCCAATGTTCAATTATTCAAATTTAGTTTAAAACTATACGACAATTACATATTTATTTTATTCATATTGATGATACACAAATAACTCGTTATCAAATTAGATATTTTATTTCACACGCACATATATATAACTATGTTTAAAGAGTTCACTCATAATCAAATTAGTTTATTATATAACAAATAATTTTTATTAATTAGAGATAAATAACTTATTTGAACAGTATGAAATGTCACATGTTTGACTATGTATAAAAGTAATTAAGTTTTTTCTAATATATTTTTTCATTTATTACTTATTTATACTTGTGAGTTAAAAATTTATTTATTTCGATCATGAAATGGATATTATTATCAAAATAAGTAATATGCTATATATTATATTTTATTAGTTAAAAATATATTTGCTAGAACTTTGTTATGAATGTCCAAAAATATATTCTGACCCACATTATTACTAGTGTTATGAATTTAACATTTTAAACAAAATCTCGTGTGGTATAAGATCATTTTTTATGATATAATTTCATTAAAAAAAAAATCAGCCCACCCTAATAGATCTTTCTGGCTCCGCCCTTGTCAGCACATCATCAACCTTTTTCTGTTTGTTCACAAAACTTTTCTTACAAATTCAGTTACTACTTTGACTGATTTGTTCTCCACCTCAATCTATTCTTTGAGGTGCTTTTCATTCTTCAACTACAAAGTAATCAGGATGATAAAATTGTTTGTGGGAACTTCACTCCATACAAATTCGATATGATATTGCAACACATACAATTGTAAAATAATTTCAAAGATTTGATCTTCATGTTAGAGAAAAGTTTTATATTTTGGCAACTCCGATCCGATGGTAATGTTTGAAAAGCTCTCAATTGTAGGTGTACCTGGAAGGGATTAAAACATTAGGGACGAAAATGAAACATAGACAATATCCTGGGGACGAAACTGCTATTTTCCCTTTCAATTTCCCAATTTTGGGTTAGAGTCAACCACTACCAAACGATAGTGTGCCGGCACCAGAGCAGCTGCAGCTCGCACCCACTCCTCCTCCTCCTCCTCTCTCTCCGCCGCCATTCTCAAGCCTTTTTATTACAAACTCTTCGAATACCATTAAAATGCTGCCATCATCCAATTCCGATCCAAATCCCAATCCCAGTCAATTCGTAGAACACGTGCTGCTCTTCAAAGTGAAGCCCGATGCTGACCCTTCTGCAGTCAACGCCATGTTCAGCAACCTCAACGGATTGAACTCCCTCGATCCGGTGCTCCACCTCAAGGCCGGTCCAATCGCCCGCACTCGATCCTCCCCTCCCTATTTCACCCACATGCTCCACACCCGTTACAGAAACAAAACCGACTTGAGATCCTACGCCGACCACCCGGCCCACATTAGGATCGTGACGAGCTACGGCAGGACCATAGTCGACGACATCATGGCCGTCGATTGGGTGTCTGATGACGTCACTGGTTCAATTATCGTCCCTACCGGATCGGCGATGCGGGTCACGTTTTTGAAACTGAAGGAAGGCGTTGAAGAAAGCAGTAAAAACGAGATACTGGGAGTGGTGAAGAGGATTAAGGAGCAGTTTCCATCAATTAAGCAATTGACTGTTGGTGAGAACTTCTCACCGGGAAGGGCCAAGGGTTTTTCAATTGGTTCAATCGCAGTTTTCGAGTGTGTGACTGATTTGGAAGCTTTGGATTTGGAATTAGAGCTGGCGAATGAGCAGAGGGAATTTCTGGCCGGCAGCTTGGTGTTGGATTTTATTGTGCCATCGATCTAGTCTGCTACTTCTCAAGCCGAGATTACGGTCGCTTTGCAATTGGCTTTTCACAAACTGTACTTTCTTGTTTTTGACATACATTGGGCATTGTTGGTTTGTTCAACTTATCTTGAGACATTTTGGCTTTGCACATTCTGTAAAACTTGTAGCTTAGTATATGCAAAAACTTCACCAAACATGTACTAATTATATATCCCATTAAATACATAATAATAAGTATTTTCACAAATGCTTAATCGATTTCTTACAACGGAAAGAATTAATAAGATTACATTTGACCATACAATGCTGCGTAACCCGCAAGAAGAAGCCTTGTGTTTTTGCCATCCTATATCATCTTTTATAGAGACAAATAAACCATCAAACAAAACTGGCTGATTAACCTAGGACATAAAAACGACATTGTTTTCCCCCCTTTTTTAGGAGGAAAGCACCTTAAAAAATCACAATGACTCGGGACTAGTTGAGGGTCTGATTTTCGATGGCATCTGGACAAATCCATGTATTCTGCCTCCGAAATTTGCACTTGAATCTCTAGGCGTTATTGACATTTTGTCTAGAGAGTAGTCGAATTCATCAAGATGAGCATTGCCCTCATCAACACTTGTATCATCTGCCATGTTGATCCCAGCTTTAGCAATATCTTCATCACTTGCACTTTCATCCTCCTCGTCTTCATAATAACTACTTCTTACCATTGACCAGTACACAAAATTTGGTCGGATGAATCTTCAGAACAGTAAGAAACAAATGCACAAGTTAGCAGTAAAGCTAAAAACTGTCCATTTTAATCTTAGAATAGACTTCTCAATTTGACAAATAATGATATTCAAATTGGAAAATAAAATAAGTATCTACAGACTTGGGGAAGTATAAATAAAGCAAAGACAAACCTGTCTGATTTCCTTAATAAGCAGGGATCAAATGGGAAAAACNACTTGGGGAAGTATAAATAAAGCAAAGACAAACCTGTCTGATTTCCTTAATAAGCAGGGATCAAATGGGAAAAACATGTCGAGCCTTTCTATCCCACCAAATGCCCGCGAAAGTTCTGTTTCTAGCATACCATAATCTGCAAAGGTGTCTGGCACAGCAAATATTCCATTTGTTTTTGCCAACCGGAGAAATTCTTCTACTATTGATGGCAAGCATACCTGCTCCAGAAAATTGTAGCAATGGAAGACCGAAGTTAACAAATCTACTACAGTAATCGATACACATCCATCAGGCCATATACGAAAATGGAATTACGAAGACGTACAAAAACAACAGGAGCAACCATCAATATATGCACTCAAAAACAGAGGACCCATAGACAACTACGGGCTACACTTGACAAAACTCCCACTTAATACAATATTTCACCTGTAATGGTTTCAATGGATGCCTAAGGATGTCCTCAATTCGCATAAGGAGAAGTTGTGATCTGAGGCGAGGCACAGAAATTATTGATTTCATGCGAAAGCAAAGCACATACATAATGGCCTGCACTGCAACAAAAAAAATCATGAACGAACAAAATTCTAGCAAATTTGTTGGATATTTGGAACAAATTTATACATGTAGCCAATAAAGTGCTTGTTTGGGTTCATTATGAGGGAATTATACTGAAGAGAGTAATGAGTCCAATGAAATGTGTACATAACAAGCGGGTAGTAGTTGCAAATGCATGGTTTATATTCAATGTCCGACTTTGAGTTCGCATTATAAGAAGATTATAATGAAACCCAAACAAGTCATTAAAAAAGCTTCACTTGTGATAGTGTCATTTAAGGCTAAACATGTTTTGCATGACTGCTTTGGCCCTTAATCCAGAAAAGTATAAATCTATACATAATTAGCATGCTTGGGGTGGCTTATGCTAAAAAATAAGCTGCAGATTTGTGGATTATTTCATTGTAGGTGGATACATATTAAAAATAAGCCACACATTGGAGCATATTTTGAAGCATAAGCCACCACAAACATGCTCAATATGAACTGATGGATATTACTGAGTAGTATACTGCAAATAGTGCAGGTAACATGTTTCCATTAGGCACTATGCCCACAAACTTATGGACATAGGACACCATAAATGACCCTTATTCCGCCTCCGAAAGTACTCAATACCATTGCGGGAAGCAAAGCCTTGGTGAAAAATATGTGTAAGAATTATGACTGACGAAAGCAAATAACCTTTAGAAGATGCCAGGATTCAGGAATGATTCAAAAAATTGATAGTCCTCTAAAGTTCAACTACACATCAAGGCTTTATATACCTGGCAACCAGCATAGAAGACTTTATGAGCTTTGGGATTAATGTCACCGTCCTGGTTATTGCAGTATTCAAAACACCACTTCACCAAACTGGAACCTCGCACAAAAGATAAAAATACTTTATGTCACACATTTAAATTCAATTCTTAGTGGTTTTCCTTCATCCTTAAGCAAATCAGATAATTAACAACCTTTCCAGTGTAGTAGCAACGAAGGAGGGAGCCACAAACTTTGCGCGAGACAAATAACTAGCAAGATATGCAACGGCACTCATTCTGCAAGAATCCCAAAATGAAAAAGAATAAATACTTCTTATTCAGTTAGTGTAAAGTATAAACAAGAAGCTATAAAGTATAAACAATAAGCTAAACATAACCGGAATGGAAAATGGCTAAAAAGAATACATTTGATTTTGAAACATAATCCTATAATTGGCCACAAATAAATGAAAACACAGTTTGCCAAAACAATGCAAATAAAGAATAATGTGTTGGCAGTCTTGCCCCTGGGAAAAAGGGAAAGGAGAGGCAGAAATCAGATTGAAGCAAGAGATCCACGCAATTCTTAAATTCTAGGTGTTATATGAAGTAAAAACACAGAACATATTGCCATACATTTTTTTTTAAAAACCGTGGGTGTTTGGGCTAGCTTGCGCGCACCTCAACTAATCCCACAAGGCTCTAAAGTTTAAGCCAGGTACTCACCTCAGTTGCCCTGAAAGGACTCCAACTGGTGACCATTGGGAGCAAACCCAAGGCCTAACCAATTGAACAACCCCTCAAGGTTAGAACATGTTGCCATACAAACATTAGTTATAGAAAAGCAAGACACGACAAGAAAGGTATTAACTATTTTAAGAACACTTCTCTCTAAAACCAACAAACAATTTCACACTATTTTACCCCGCATGATAAATTTTCAAGTCTCTGCATGCAGACATTGGATTTTTTTTGTTACTAGAAAAGTCTTCAGCACAAAACTTAAGGTCTCATTTCAGATTTGAGATAAGATTTAGCCTGTGCGGAAAAAATTATAAACGGTGTATAAATAGGATAGTAAGAGGAATAGTAATGGGTCCCGCGAAATGTGTGGTTAATGAGTAATTATGAATGTGTGGTTTAAATTAATGTTTAGTCGATAAACCAATTTTTAAGTTGTACCCAAACAGAGTGTTAATATATAATGAAGTTTTCTAAATTAAAAAAGCACAAGGTATTAACATAATTACTTCATTTACATGCATAAGATAGCCTTTCTATATGAAACATGTATAAAAGTCACATCATATTCAAGAAGAGAAAATATGAGCCATAACAACATATTTGAGAAGTATTTATCATAAAGAAAAAATCATATGAACCTTTACATTGAACTATGTAGCAATTCCATACTATGTTGTCTACTGAGATCAAGAATGTTTTAACAGGTAAAATGAAGAACATCTGCTAAATCAAAAGGTGAATTCTGATAGCAAGTGCATCATACATGTATATGCATGTGAAGCACAAAGCACAAAATTAATTCAAAAAGAGATCTTGATATTTACCTCCATGCAGGATACACACCGCTCACAAAAATATTCACAAGTGTGCTTGCGAACAGCTTCCCACAATTTTCAGGATCCAGGGAACAAGCGTAGAACATCACAAACTACAAAAGATGCATTCAACTTTGAATGACAGAATGGTTAAGGAAATGCGCTACCAGCACATTGGCCACAACAAGAGCCAAGAGGTTTCATAGAAAGGTAAGAAACAAAATAAATAGACATAAACTAGGGCTCCTTTCGTTATTTTACACAAGGTGAAAGTGGAGTAGATACCTGAGCAAATTTTGATTTGTATGCAGTCAAAACAGTTTTCTGAAATGACTGGAGAAGTGTTTCAAAAACCTAAACGACCATAACAGTAAAACTAAGTAAGAAAGCCAGGATATTAGAGCATCAAATTAAGAAAGCAGGATGGTGGAGTAACCTGAATTAGACGGCCACTTTCAGTACAGGATTCAAGGTGTTCAAACGTAAGCACCAACAAACTATCTAACTTCTCCGCAACTAAGTTTCCACCAAAAAACCTTTGTATCAAAGATTCCCTAGTAAGCTGAAAAGACAGTTCCATCAGCATTTGAAAGATGATAGTAAAAAATTGAAGACAAAAGGTAGGTCATTGCACAGATTTAAAGAATATCTGGCTCCTAAAATTCTCACAGACAAAAATTAAGCAAGTAGATGACTTCAACTTGTCAATTTATACATCTCTTGATGTCTAGCATTGAGATCCTTCAAATAAAATCTAGCAAGCTTAGTCCTCACAAGAGTTTTTGAACAGAACCTACACATTGTCTGACAGCACAAAATGCTCAACATTTTCTGGTAGATAACTCCTATTCCCAGCTAACTTAAGCTTCATGCTATCAAGAACTAAACTTGTTTTGCTGTTAAACCGTGGTTTGAATAAATTTTATAGAAGTAATGTGAAGAGGAGGACAAGATAGATATTATCAGTATGACATGGAAGAACACTAAAATAGGAAAACAATGGCATTCACTAAAAGTTAAAGGTTGTAGGAATAATGAAAAGCACCTCGTTGCCATCTTGTTGAACATGATCCGAAAACCCCTCAAGGTCTTCTAGCTCCATATCAAAGATTCCTTTCGAGAAATCATCCTGTAAAATGTCATCCCATGCTATTTCCACCTACGTCAAGACCAAATAAAACAACATACATCAGACCACTGAAAAGTCACTCTTCAACTACTAACTCTCGTGCAGCATTGAAAACTCACATCCAAATCTATTAGCCTATCCATTATTGCCACAATCATTGAGCCACCAACAAGTTTACCTGCTGCACCACTCTCCAGTCTTAACATGTTCTCCACATACATAACAATAAACTGCATGGAAAAATGAGAATAAAATTACAAGAAAATCCATATCAAAAACAAGAAAAAAGAACTAAAATCCATTCGCCAAGTCCAAATGGTATTTCAAATGGATGGAGGTTCGTTTTATTGCTGTCCTTTAAAAAACTTCAGTTTTTAACACTCTGAAAGTATCTTGTCCAGAAGAAGATACCCAATATTACTTATTAAACTTATGATGCTCAGACTCGGGTACGGGTACGTGTCTTAAGTGTCGGATTTTTTATTTTCTAAAATGTAAAATATTGGGACATAGTTAAAAAGAGTCAAAATTTCAGACAAAGGTACATGGATATGTCTTTCAAACTTCAATTTTTTTACTAATCCAAGATGTCATTTTGAATAAACCAAAATCAATTATTCACAAAGAAGGAAATTGATATTGAATAAGGGGTTAAGATGAATAAAATACAATTTTAGGATTCAATTTTCAATTATGGAAATTACTAAATGTTATAAAAAATAGAAAATGAGGGATTTGATTGCAATTTGGATATAGTGGAGCGCTAAGTAGCATTATACGGAACTCATTTCATTTTATACAAATAAAACCTTAAATCATCGATACAGAGAGAGAGAAGTAAAGAAAAGAAGAAAATGGAAAGAAAAAAGAAAGAAGAAAAATAAGGGAAAGCCTAGCGCCGCCACCTCTCTCCACCATCTCGGCTACGACACTAGGTTTATATAGAGCAAAACGGGAAAGAAGAAAAGGGAAAGAAAATGAAAAGGAAAAGGAAAAAAAAAAAGTAAAAACGACGAAGTGTCCGGTCGAAACTTAGAGAATCCAACACATATCCCATACCTATATACATGTCATGTCGTATCCAATACGGGTATTCCGACTATTTCTAAGAGTTCGAACATCAGAGTATTAAACATAGTGACACTTGAAAAGACATAGAAATAGTTGAATTCACATGCAAAGCCTTCAGTTGCCCATGCACAAAGCATGACAATATCTAACAGGGTCGTAATACTTAATAGTGCTGAACCCACAACAAATTGCGACACTTCTCACAAGAATGACTTCTAACCACAAAGAAACTTACTGATCAATGATCCCTTACAAAAATTTGTACTGTTGCACTCAATGATCGAAGTGACATAACCAATCACAAATCCCTTTGAAAAATCCATGTCCATGAAAAAATGGACAAAGACACCAATGGTGTGGAGCAAACTAATAGTAGCAGATGGACCATAGTGACAAAAGATGTTAGAAGTTCTAAATTAATTTGTAATCTTCAAAGATTTTAAATCCAATTAGAATACTTCAATAACTTTGGAAGATTCAAATAAGGGTCAAATGGATAAGATTTACAATTTAATGTATATACTCAAGTTGAATATTCAAATATGCAAACTAGAACTTTGAAAATCAGCTGCAAGTTGCCTTAAACACTCTGGAGAACACATACGGCTACAAATAAAGATGAAGACAGTTGCAAATGAAGATGAAGGCGGCTAGAAATGAAGATTAACAATCGCTGCAAAACAAAAATAAATAATTCATATGATTCATAGATCTTGTTTAGTGAAAGTCTTTCTTGGTGGGATTTCTGATCAATTGTTGGAATATATAGAGCTACATGTTGCTCAATGTTGAAAATTTGAGTCGTTGATGACCATCAAACTGATATGGCCTAGAATCTATAACTTAATTGCCCTTCCAATCACAAGTTGCACATTCGTCGAACCCATCTCGAGAAACTGTAATTTTATTTTTGCCTAGATTTCGTAATTGATATCCTTTAGACTCGTCAAAAAATCCAATAAATAGAAGTTTTTGTCCTTTCTAATCAAATATTTTTCTACTTTGTGATGGAATGAGGGCATAAGCAATGCTACCGAAAATTTTTTAAGTGATCTACCTTTGGCTTCTTTTTGTACCATGTCTCGAACGAATTTTTGTTTCTAACAGCTTTTGTAGGCAATCAATTGAGAATGTGTGTTGCCATGCTTACGACTTTTGACCAATAAAGGTTCAAAATGCCTTTACCTTTTAGCATGCTTCTGGCCATTTCAACAATTGTACAATTCTTTCTTTTTTATTACGCCATTTTGTCGTACGGTTCTGCTAAACGTCTTCATCTTTATTTGTAACTATATGTGCTCTCCAAACTGTTTAAGATTGCAGCCCGCAGTTAATTTTCAAAGTTCTAGATTGCATATTTGAATATTCAACTTGAGTATATAAATTTAATTGTAAATCTTATCCATTTGACCCTTCTTTGAATCTTCTAAAGTTATTGAAGCGTTCTAATTGGATTTAAATTATTTGAAGATTACAAATTAATTTAGAACTTTTAACTCCCCCTCTTAATTTGTAATCTTCAACCAAAACAAAATCAAATTTCAAAAACCCACCATAGCAGCAGCAAACTTAATCCCAATAGCCAACCAAAGCCTATTGAAGCTTTACACCTTAAGTGGTTTGGAATCTCAACAACAATTAAACTTTATTCACAACCACGAGAAGTGAATTTCTAAATTGCAGCCCATTATCTTAAGCAGCAAAGTTTATTTCTTTCAACAGAAACAGAAAATCTATGGCAACAAATTTAGCAACCTCTTTGTTCACATATTCACCAAGTCAAGTACCAATCTTTGAAGGTGAACATTATGAATATTGGAGAAGTCAATTGCAAACTTTCTTCCTCTCTTTGGATTAATGGGATGTCAATGAAGATCGTGAGTGAGGTAGTAGAAGATACGTCCAAAGACGATGAAGAAGATCCAAAGTTACAAAACGAATATAAAAATAAAGATGCAATGGTATTGAAATATACATTCAACATTGAGTTGGAAAATCAATTTTCCTCATTTTTTTTATTAAAAAGGACAAATGCGTGGAAAAATTTTAAATCGAGAATTTCAAGGCTTAAGAGAAAACTAAAGCCTTGAAACTTCAATCTTTATAGAAGGATTTTGACAACCTAAAAAATGGAGGAACAAGAAACCGTTCGATATTCTCTTCACATGTTTCGGAGATGGTAAATCAAGCCCATGTTCGACAACCATTATTTTGAGAAAAAATTGAATAGTGACTTTTTCAAGATTGTATGGTTAAAAAGTATGAGAAAGTTTTGAATTTACGTGCAAAATATTTTGTTGTGCAAATGTGTGGTTGAAAATGATTATGAGAATTAAAGAGTTTTGAAAAAATGGTTGTCTAACATTGGCCAAATAAAAAGTTGTGGAGAAAACATCAATGACAAAAAATTTGTCGAAAAAATTCTAATGTCTCCCTCTGAAATTCGACCATGCAACCAATGCTATTGAAAAATCAAAAAAGTTGTCAAAAATGACGATGCACGAATTGATTGAATCTCTTCTTGCCCATGAGCAGAGAATTAATTGTCCAGTGAACAGTAATAATGACTAGCATATTAATCAAAAATGAATCTAATTGAACAATGAACAGTAAAAGTGACTAGCATATCAATAAAAAAACACATAATTGGCCCATTAAATTTGAATCTAAAGATATTAAACAATAAAAAACCTAAACCCTTACTCCACTCATCACTTGAAGCTTATTGTAACACCCCCCAAATCTAGATACTTAGATATGGAAATATTATTATTTAACTCTCTTAAAATCATAAATGCGAAAAATGATTTATTTTTTCTTTGACAAAATAAATATCAATGATTTATTATGTTAAAATAAGTTGTACTTAATAAAATATAGAACAATTAAATCGAACGTTATGTTTAATTACAAAAAAACGAATCTAACAATTAAAAATGATAGAACTAAGTACGTGTCACCACAAAATAACAATAATGAAATTAATTTAAATGGAGATGATAATTACGAGAAAGAAGAATGTGATACTACAAAATCCTACCCCTTAAAATAAATTTCGTCCTCGAAATTGTAACATGCCAAATAAAAACAAGTTTGGTACAAATTGTGTCATTGTGCTCCTATGTTGGCTCTTCCACCACATGGTTTCTCCAAAATAAGTAAACGAGAGTTATCTTAATTCTGATCCCCTTGTCTAGTCTCTTTAAATTTCAATGCATTGCAAGTGGAGTGATCCCCTAGTTGCTCATGATCAAGTGTCTCATGATCTTAAAATAGAATTACATAAATGCTTAAGTATATTTAACATTATTGTGTACTATATGAAATTCTAACATGGACAAAAATACCAAATAAATTCAAGTTCATCATAGGCATAAAAATTTAGTAATATAAAAACATAATTCAACCTCACCGGATGATTGCGAGAGAACTCCTTGTGGCAAGATCTCAATATGATACCCTTTTTTTCTTTATTTTCTTTTTAGTTCTAATTTTGAAATCTACTGAATCTATATCTGGAAGTATTATCATTTAACTCTCTTAAAATCATAAATGCGGAAAATTATTAATTTTTCTTGACATAATAAATATCTATGATTTATTATTTTAAAATAATTTGTACTTAATAAAATATAGAACAATTAAACCAATGGTTAAGTTTAATTACAAAAAATGAATTCAACATTTAAATATGATAGTAATGAGTACGTGTCACGACAAAATAACAATAATCCAATTAATTTAAATAGACATGATAATTACAAGAAAGAAGAATGCGATGATACACTTCTCTAAAAAGAATGCAAGCGTCAACTTCTTCTAAAAGACTAAAACGATCAAGTAGGTATATAACTTCTTTCTTCGCATTTTGCCTCCTATCTCTCATTTTAATTTTCTTTTTTTTATAGTTCTTCTAGCTCAAAAGTCGAGACAAGACTTAATTAACTTATTTTCGTGTTAATTCTATGTAGAGTTCTTTAAGATTGATTTTTTATTTTTTATTATATTTATTTGTTTATTTTATATTCTTTTATAATTTTTAAGTAATTTTTTTTGGTTTGTTCGAGGCTCAGCACCCAGTTTCACCTTTATAAACCTTGCTATTAACTGCATAATTTACGAGAGAGGGAGAGATTATAATTCAAAAGAAAGTTAAGGGATGTGTTGATTTATATCTTACAGGTTCCTTCGTGTATATGTTTGGCATTCTATCCCTGACTATCTTCTCCAGCCTCAAAGGGGTAAGAGGAACCAAATTGGCAATATCTTGAAAAGTTGAATGAACTCGATCCAGAACTTGATGCTTCTTATCAAGTCCCCGTGGTTGCTTAAGTAATTCTATGAAATGAGTAGAGGAAGAAGACGGAGGCATGAAATTGGTAACGAGCATTTCCAAGCACAAATCAACATATTGTCCACTTGATGCAGCCTATATTATAAAATACGAACAGAAAGAAAATGGTACTGGATTAATTATTAACTAAGGTCCTTAATAACTAATAAGAATTTTAATGGAACAAATTGCAAAACCTACATACAATCACATACCAAGGAGATTAACAGTTCAACCATCGCATCCATCACTTCAGTCCCATAATTCCACAAGCTCATCCCAAATATCTGAAGTTCCAATCACCCACTAAATCAGAAATTACCAATTAAGTATGATAATGAACATATGAGCTTTTATTCATATATTTTTGTTACTCACTGCAGCAAGAAGAGATCGATGATGAACAATGTGTATACAAGAAACTGCTCCAGTCAGAGCTTTCAAACACGTCTGCAATGTGATAATAAATTAAATTCAAGGACAAGAAGCAACTTACTAAAATAAATATTTAAGTATATATTATGACAACATACCACAAGAAGGGCCACCTCCTCAGGGACAAGACGGTCTTTATGGTGTATCACGGCAACAAGCTGGTTATAAAAGTCACAGTCGCCCTACAAACCAATAAGATTTATCGACATTACACCTGACACCATTTTGTAACTACCACTATATTCAAGTCTAGCTTGACACAATAAAACATCAGAGTATTTAGATTTTATTTTTTACCTGGACAGCAGCTTTAAGGGCATTCCTAACATGATAATCCAACTCTGTATCCGAGAAACTAAGTTCATCCATATCAGGTAACTCTGTTTGTTGAGTAACCAACTCTATTCCCATTTGTCTCTTTTACACTTGAATCACTAACTCCAATTCAGGTCTGAAGATCGCTACTCTATAAACACTGTAGACAATCCAAATTTATACTCCACATGATACATATAAGAAATTATGTCACGTGCTTAGCAAAATAAGTTACAGTACAAAACATTCAGCAACTCAGATTCTAGCTCCATAGAGAAGCACATCAGCTCAACCAAAAATATTCACTCAAATGTAAACATACATATCAACACAAGATTCGGATATTGACGATCAACAACTATACCTTGAAGAAATTGAACAAAAGTAAAATTATAAAACTCCAACAGCAAAAGATTAGGTATATAACTGCATAAATACAATATTTACGTGCATATATGGTTGTGCGTGTACTGAG
The DNA here is from genome assembly GCA_903798385.1 of Fraxinus cuspidata. Taxonomy (NCBI): domain Eukaryota; kingdom Viridiplantae; phylum Streptophyta; class Magnoliopsida; order Lamiales; family Oleaceae; genus Fraxinus; species Fraxinus cuspidata. The sequence goes on from CAIGRP010121691.1 coordinate 15,493, forward strand.
GGGACAATCCACATGGGGCCTGATAGGGGCAGTTGCTCCACTGGATTTTGGTCATGGTTATTTCACCGATTACACTTCTAAAGGCAAGTAGAAACCCATAAACAACCACATCAAAAATTCAAGAAAGATGTCGTCGAGAAAATCGCTGTTGCACATGGAAGCTTACAATAAAGAAACAACAATTTAGAGAAAAAAATTTATAATTTCTAAGAAGCTAGAAGATAAGAATCATAGATCAAGGTTGTGATAAAATTCAATCATTCACGACAATCAGAATGAGTGCAAAATTAACATATAAAAGCTCGTTTTTTACACAGATAAATTTGAAAATACCTTCCAAGTTTGGTGATGAACAAGTTGACTTATCCTTATAGAAGTCGCTGCAACACAGAGATAAATTGACGGCAAGGGGGTGACAAATACGTCTCCCTTTTCCCCTCTTCTTCACAGAAAAGATAAAACCCTTAGCCGCTCGTTCCCTCCTCTTCCTGTTGCCCTATCAATATATGACTTAAAACAGGGCCTGGGTTTTATTATTGGATATAGGCTTCTATTTGGGCCTCACATTGCTGGCCTGGTATTCAACCGGGTTTCACTAGGGGAAAAGTTACGGATTAAAAACACTACACCCCTTTTCTTCTTCAAAAAGTGCAAATATACCCTCTTTTTTAATTATTTAATTTTTATCCCATTTCTAATAATACCTATTAAATAACACCTCTATTTTTTTAATCGTATAGACTTTTATAAAATATTAATATTAATTTACCATTCTAAACCCTACATACAAGAAATTAATCATAATTCTCTCTTTTCAATTTTCCAAACATATCATCATTGACCATCTCTACTATCGGTGCTTACGACGTTACTACGCGTATAGGGGTGATTGCATCACCGTGTGCAAAGATATTAATATAAAATCAAACAATGATCATGAGATCTGAAGTATGATTGTTTCGTAGTGGATTTCTTTTGCTTATAAGGCAGAAGTTTTTTTCGAGAGTGATTTTACTACCCTCAATATTGTATTCTTGAGTCTTTTTATATTTAAATTCTTGCATGCTTGATTCCGCAAGTGTTCTTACTCTGACTTAGTCCTTGTTTCAATCACATTTTTGGGAAAATTTATTTTTAAATAGTGATTTTTTTGGGAATGTTTGGTTTATAAGTAAGAAAAAATCCTCGATCAACGTGTAAATTTATTTTATTGAAATTGAAAATGAGTTTTTAAAAAAATTCGATGAATGTGTAAAATTATTTTATTGAAAAACTAGTGCACGCACGTGAGATGCAGTTTAGTTGGGTATTTAATAGCGTGGAATGATTTTTAGTGATTTTATACAAAATAGACATTGAATTTTTTTTTTTTTTTACATTTTTACAAATGACTGTGAAAGTCAAAATTTACACTTTACAAAATTAATAGAAAGTCAATGTAGTTAACTGAAATCGCTGAATATATTTTATCTCCTATTTGGTTAGAGGTATTGCTGAATATATTTTATCTCTTATTTGGTGATAAAAACCCTCTTTGGAACCTTGAATGCTGCAAGATTTTTCTTGCAAAATATCCATACCTCAGCCTCGTTGATGTTCAATCCTTCTTGAGGGATAACTGCACAGTTTATCTGAAAATTTTGATGGCCATAATTAGCAAGAATGAGGGAGAGGGACAGAGAG
>CAIGRP010121696.1:0-10449 GCA_903798385.1 Fraxinus cuspidata
GAAGGTTCAAAGCGAAAGTTACCTATCTTGATGGATTATCTTTCAGATAGTACTCTTCTTTTCTCTTTCTTGATTTGAGATGACTTCCTCCATTCATGTGGGGGATTGTTGGAATTAATTGAACTTGATTGGGTTAAATCATTAAATGTGATATTTAATGATGTGGGTCATTGTAATTAATTTGGGTAAATTGGAAAAGTCTCCAATATAGGCCCATAAGATGATAAGCATATTTTAAGTGTTTTATATATGATTAGGAACCCCACATCGAAAGTTTACAAGAAAAAAGATTTGTTTATATAGTGGGATGTGTGAACAAGTTATAATTAATAAGTGACCTACAACTTGGCTAACTTTAGCTAGCTAAAGGCTAGCGAACTAGCCACCACTCGTACCCCTGCGTGCCCGGGCCTCGATCCTGATCCCGACCCGCTCACATCGCAAAGTTCGCATTGAGTACTTTAGAGGTGCACTTTGCACTTCGTACGTACGCATCGTCACGAGGAGCTGGAGAGTCTTATAGTTTTCAAAAATGGAATCATGTTTCGATGACATAGCAACGGGAGCCTCGATGAATTGGCATCCTAGGTGGCACACATGTAACGGGTGGCGTCACTTCGTCCTGCATGGTAGTTAGTTCGGTTAGATGTACGAGTGGCATCTACATGGCTGTTGAATATTCAGAAATTGGTGAATATGTGTGATGAATGGATACTACACTTCATGATTTCATCTGAGTCGTCAGATCATAAAATTGTACGATCCGATGGCTAAGAAGAATTAGACCAAGTGGTGCACCGGTTCATGAAATGTCATACCCATTCAATGAGATACTTCAATCTCTATAAATAGTGAACTCCATATTGATTCTTAAATTTATTCTCTCTCCAAATTCTGTTTACAAAAATTCTTTCAAATATATTCGTAGTTATTTTGTTCGAGTACGATCATTCTTAGGTTCGACCGATAAGGTTTGTATTGTGCAACATCGACTTTGGAAGGAGCATTGTATTTTGGGCTCGTTTGCACTTTATTGGGGGGTAAAATCTATTTTAAGGAGATTTGCTTTGGCATACCTCGCTTCATCTACTGCATTTCATTTTCTTTTCATTTTATTTATTCTTTCGATTGAGATAGTCGAATTTCTGACAACAATAGGTCATATTTAGATGGAGATCAACTCGACTACCAAGAGAAAAACAGAAGCTGCAAAAGGCTTGAGGAACGAATACAGATCCTGTAATTTCCTCATTAGTAAATTTAGCCTAGTTGAAAATGAGCTTCCTATTTCATATCATTCATCCATCCACCTCAGGTAATTCTGTTACTCTAAACTTCTTTTCATTCATTATTTCCAGCATTTTTAGCTAACTTCTTGGCTTATCTTCTTTCAAACCCAAGTAGAGATATGGGGTCTTCCAAGGAAACAAGAGCTCCAAAGAGTTGTCTAGGCCAATTCTAAGAGGAGAGTTGTAAGCAAAATAGTCGAAGACAAGAAGACTCTTGTGGTGAGGCGAGCTCAGCCCGTAAATCTTCCACGAAAAGATTCTCTCTAGTAGTCCAGGATTCTGCTAGCCCAATTCCTCATCTACCTTGGCCAAATGTGAAACGTCGTGACCTGGAAGGTCTGAAGCCTTTCCTAGATTATCTATATACCTATTCTCCTTTGGGAGATAACCTCTTCCATTCTTTTTTCCATCTATACTATTTTTAGGCTACTTACTTGTAGCTAGCGCTATCTGAAGGAAACGAAGAATGTCTAAGGTCTAGATGTATGCTCATCTAATTCCAACCAGGTTGTGGTCCAAATGTTACTTGTAGCCAACAAAGTGGACGCAAAGATAGCAATTATCTAAACATCTAGAGGGATACGGAGGTGGCCTTCCAGTCACTAGATAAGAAAATAGGTCTTCATACTAAAGTAGGAAAAAGAAAAAGAAGATACTTCTAGCCAGTCTTCGGGCTGAACTGGAGGCCAGGGTTCACACTAAGCAAAAGTATGAGGTGGCCCAAGTTGACTTTATTTAGATTGACGATGAAAAGCTAAGAGATCATGTGTTAGGAAGGCTATCGAGGAGTAGAAGGTTTCTTCTACTTATGAGTTATTGGAGCAAGAGATCTATGGCCTGAGCCTGGAAGAGGTCGTCCACTTCATCAAAGAGGAAATGCTCGATCTTGACATCGAGTTTCTTCGTGAGGCTGTGAGGGAATAACTTTTTTCTACTGTTGCTCCATAAGACAGTCCTTCTACTCCTGCCATTGATGCTCCTGAGAAAGCCCATATCTTTAACTTTAGAAATCATTTTGTACTTTCATTTTGTAATTTTCTTTTGGATATTTAATATTTTAATGTTTTTTGTTCAGCCTTATTAATTCTTCTATGTTGATTACATATCTGTTTAGCTTGAATCTACTTAGTAGCATATCTTCTTTTTTGGAATTCCTTTTTGAAAATTTCTGGTTAAGTGTTGCAACACATACAAACTTAGCCGAGTCTGTTTAGTAGCATATCTCTTCTTCGAATTTTTTGTCTATATTGCAACACATCCAAGCTTAACTAAAATCTGCATATTAGTAGACTTTCTTTTTTAAATTTCATCTTGGAGTTTTTTGGCTTAAACATACATCACATGAAAGCTTAGGTCGAATTTGCTCAGTAGCATACCTTCTTTTTGAAATTCGTTCTTGGATTTTTTTGGCTAAGTGTTGCAGCACATGCAAGCTTAACTTGAATTCGCATAGTTAGCATACCTTTTTTTAGTCGCTTTCACAATATACGACTTTTATTAGAACACAATTTTTTCATAGGATGATACAAATATTTCAAGGGTTCGCGCTTCATTTGCTCTTATTGATGGTATTTCTTGCAGTGTTCTACATTCCAAGAGTGCAAGAGAGGCTTCCTTTTAATTTTTATAACTTATAAGTTCAATTTCATAGAATCTTTGGTTATTTGGAAGAGACCTTCCTAGTTCGACCCTACGGCTCCAGAGTTTGATTCTTTGGTAGCAAGAAATGCCTTTCATAACATGAGATCTCTGACTTCGAACTCCCGTTTGCACACTTTATTATTGTAGTATTTGTCTATTCTTTGTTTGTATATCATCATTGCTTGTCTTTTCTTCGAGTATGTCTAGCCCTACAAAAGTTGCTCTTCATTTCGATCACCATTGAAGTATAAAGTTTAAAATGAGTATGCTCTCATTTTTAAAGGAATTATAGCTTGACTTGAAAAGCCAAAGAGAACAATGTTTCTCCAGTGTTAGTTCAGAATGTGGTATAGCAAGACCAAAGTATATTGGTGAGTTCTTTAACCTATGTAAATTTTGGTTCGTCAAAACGAGCTTTCAGGGTATGCTTGATAATTTTTGTTTATTGCTTTGACTTGGCCATTTGCTTGGGGGTGATTTGGACAAGAGAAGTGTTTATTGATCCTTAGTCTTTCAGAGGTCTTTAAATTCAAGTTGTAAAATTTCTTTCCATTTTTCATTATGATCGAGTGCAAGATTTCGACCCTGAAAATAATGAATTACATATGAAATTATCAATTTTTTGCTCTTTCATCTTTGCTAAAGGTTCAGACTCGGCCCACTTTGTGAAATAGTTTACTACAACTTTAGCAAACTTGGTTGTCATCATTTCTAGTGGGCATTGCCCGATCACATTAGTCATGTGGCAAAAGCCAATCGTAATCGATGTTAGCTCTTCAGGTCGTGCTCGGATTAGTAGGAATGTCTTTGACATTTTTCATATTTTTTACAAATTCCATAGCATCTTTCTTCAAAGTTGGCCAAAATTATCCTTATCGTAGGATTTTGTAAGCTAACGACTGTCCACCAGCTTTGCTGCCTCATATTTCCTTGTGTGCTTCCTGTAGGAAATAATGTGATTCTTCTTCACCCAAGTACTTTAGTATACCCCTTTGTAAAAGAGATCATTCACTATGGTGTATCTGATAGATTTGATTCTTAGTTTAAGAGCATCAACTGGGTCGCTTGGCATTTTTCTTTCAAAAAGCCTATAATATTATTCATCCATGTCGACTTAGAGTCTACCACCATCTTGATACTTTCACTATCCTCAATTGCTACATTTTTTTATTCTTCTAAGTGATAATTTTGTCGAGTTCTTCTACAAATTTTCTAGTTACTAATCTAGCCAACACATATGCATCGCGTATGGGGATTTGTTTTACTTCTATGCCTTCATAATTTCCAAACTTCTTCTGGACCATTTAGAGGTAAGACATCATCCTATCTTCTTAAAATTGAAATAATTCGTATATTTGGTTAGCGATGAGATGGGAATTATTATGCGTGATCACTCATTTCTTTGGTCATATATATTTTAGCTATCACGACCTTGTATTTTTTTCACACTTTTGGCTTTTATGGCTTCTGGGTTAAATTTATCTGCCATGTTAATCAGTGATTGGCCTTTATTGGCACTTCGAGGCTTGTAGGAGATCTTAAATTATCCCAGTTCTATTGCCATCTCATCATCCATCCAGAAGTGTTAGGCTTTTCAAATATTTGTCTTAATAGGTTATTGGTTGAGACGTTGATGAGCTACTATAGAAAATAGGGTCGCAACTTTCTCGAAAATATGATATGGACAAAAGCCAACTTCTCCATTGAGGAATATCATAGCTCGACCTCATTGAAGGCTTAGCTAATATAGTACACTGTGTATTATGTCCTTATATCCTTGTTGAGCATGAAACTTATTGCATGCTAACAGATGGCCAAGTACAAAAAAAGCTATCTTCAACTTTGGGGTTGGATAACAAGGGTCGCTAGGTTAGTTGTTTCTTAAACCTTTCAAAGGATTGTTGGCATTCTTGTGCCCACTTGAATATATTTCCTCCTCGGAGTGTATTGAAGAAAGGTATTCATGGATTAGTTGTTTTAGAGACAAAATCGATGAGGACAGCTATATCTGTGAGACTTTACACCTATTTTGGTCTAGTTGGAGCCTTCATTTCTACGATCACCCGGATGTTCACAGGGTTAACTTCGATTCCTCACTAATTAACCATTTATCTCAAGAATTTGTTGGAACTAACACCAAATGCTCACTTGAGAGTGTTGAGCTTCATTTTATATTTTCGTAGTATTTGTAACATATTAGCCAGGTATAGAACATTTTCGGTGCGCTCCGCTTCCCTCACTCCACTCTGCTCTGGCATTAGCCTCCTAGGGTTGATTTATTGTTTATTTATCGAGGATGCTAACTAGGTTGGGGGCATGGAGGCAAGCCCCCATGATACGGTATATAGTTATTTTCTTGTAGAGGCCCTAAAGTCTTATATAGGCTAGGGCCAGGATTGGTATATATATTGAGGATATAACTCTATTATTCATACTGAATTAAAATCACTGCTTCGCTCTTTGTGAACGTAGGCACATTGTCGACCGCGTTACATCTTTGTTTTGATGTCTCTCTTTCACTTCTCTATTATTGTGTATAAAATCCAACAACAAAGTGCGTTCTTAGTCAACCTCATGCATTGGGATTTGTTTGTAGCTGGAATAGGCATATATGAAGCTAAAAGTTCATGCACTACCGAGGCATCCACCATTTGGTCTATTCGGGGCGGGGGGGGGGGGGGAATAGCCTTTCTTGGGTTGAGCTTTATTTAGATCGATGAAATCTATATAAACCCGTATTATTCTTCTTAACCAAGTCTTGTTGACCAACCTATTTTGGCTATAATGCTTCCTTGATGAATCCTTTGATTAAGAGATACTTGTCGAGTTCAAGAAACTCCTCCTTTATTGTTTAGGTTGGACTTCTGGTTTAATGTTGAGGTTGTAACAAGCTACCATAAGATCTATCCTCCACATTTCTTGATGACTCCATGAAAACACGTCCAAGTTATTTCTTTAAAGTATTCAAGCTTAGAGCGGAGTGACTGCTTGAGTGTGGCCCATGCAAAGTTTGTTATGTAAATGTTCTATGCTTACTTGAATTTTATCCAAGTCTTCCATTGGTTTTGTCTTCTTTTTATGGACTTTATCATGGGGTCTAGGGAGCTACACAATGCACATACCATGTACACTCTAGGATAAAATGGTAAAGCACTGAGATTCAGGTCAGCCTTCTAGTATGAGACTAGAACATTCATCTATTATTTACTGGATTTACATAATATAACCTACCATATATGTTGTAGGGAATATCACTTAGTAATGGTACATGGATACGATTGCCCTTAAGTCATAGATCAATGTTTTCCCATAATAACATTGTATAGAGAGTGAAAGTCTATCACCGTAAACTTGGGGTAGAGCTAACTTTAAGTTGGAATTCCTTTACTTCGGAAATCAAATTAATTTGACCCTTAGCGTCACCAACTCACTATATAGGCTAGGGATTAGACTAGATAATGGCTAAAGAAAGTTATAGAGAATTCTCATATAGCTTAAGGTCTTGGTTATGTTTATTACACTTTACGTATTTACCAATATTTTTTGAATATTTATCTCCGCGATGTATAGAGTGACCACCAGGACAATTGGGTACGAATATGACCTTATTGAAGAGAGGTCATCATCCCCTGACCACAGTTTATGTTTGGTTGTAATCTGTATCTTTATTAGGTCGAAAAAAATGGACTTCTTTGAATGGAACTTCTCTAGTTCGATCTCCATGCCTTTTGTGGGTCACATTGACTCGTCCTTTGACGGGGGTGACATTGCGAATCTGGATTTGGCTTGATCTTTGTACCACTCCTACTCTTTCGAGTGTGACAAATTGCATAATGATAGATTGAGGTTGTTACTCTAAGTTAGTGTAGTATGGATCATCCCAAGATTGCACTATAGTTAGACGAAGGGTGTAGCGATCATCATTCGCAAGCATAGAGGTTTCCTAGCTCTACCATTAGGATATTTGTTCTCTTACTTCAAAAAAATCACTAGTAAACCATGTTGCAGCTTGAGGAATTGCCTAAGCTATCATTTTAACATTCTCATTTGTTCTAGGGTTCACAGAACTCCCATTATCCATGAGTTTTTATAGATGTTGAACTTGTTATTAGTATGGTGATGACCAATGCGTCAATGTAGGGTTCCAAGGACCATTGAGTGTCCTTCTTGAAGAAACCAAACCATTCGATTTTGTTTCAAATTCCCCAATTATGGCTACTGATTCTATGCTTCCCTTACATGTCCATGCCATAGAAACCTTAAGCATATTAATTCCCTCTTACCAAGAGTTAGATTTCCACCCTATGCTGATTTTCCTATGCTAATTTTCTCTGGCGTGAGGAAAAGTTGAAGAATGAGCATTAGCTTTGTTATGTTGTGAGTTCCTAGTGTGTGGCCTAGCTTAAATACGATTTCGAAAAGGTGACCTTACCTAATTAACACTTTAACTTCATTTTGTAGGTCTAGACATTCATCTCTATCGTGACCTGCCAACTTATAGTTTGATAGTATTTTAGTTGATTGAGATTTCTAGAGTTCTTTCTTAGCAGTGGGAGCCTGCAAAAGATTTTTTTTATCCTTACTTGTATGAAGACCCTTTCTAATGAAATGCTTAAGGAGTGGTATTACTAGAACCACTCTGGATACTGGCGTGATCTCTGCCTTTTTTTTCTTTCTAGCATGGCTTTTTTTATTTTTCTTTTCTTAGGTTAAGGTACATATCGGACCTTAATCTTTTTTTCTTCTTGGTCTAAGGAGACCTCCTAAGAGGTTATGTACTTTTCTTCCCTGCTCAAAAACTCATGATAGAATTTTGGTCCTTTTTTCACGGATGGACTACAAGAACTTTGTCCTAGTCCTTAGTCTCGTTGGGACGACCATCAAAGAGGAATCATCGAAGTTTTTTCAACCTCTATAATCTTCTCTTATTGAACATGTTGAGGTAGTTCTTTAAGAACACACTTTGTCCTTGACTGATGTTGACCAAGCATTCTTTTGGTATGGTCCGAGCTCTTGACCCCATGAATTAGGCGGGCCATAAAGGAGGTAGCGAGATAATTTCAACTCCTTACCGACGTCTAGGTAACTTCCTAAACCATATCTCAGCTTTATCGCAAAGAGTGAAGGGAAAGACTCTTCATAATAGTGTCGCTAGAGTTTTAGAGATTGTGTAATTGATGAGGTGACTTATGGCACCTTCTCTTTATAGCTATTGAGTTGTTGCTCTGATAGTATATATTCAGTAAAATGGGAATGGTGATTGGTGAAGTACCCCTTACCCCTATCTTTTTGTTTGGCTTTCGAGTCTATTATGTACTTTTAAAATCGATCGAGGTCCTGCTATTCCCTTTGCCTTGCAGTAGGCCAGTGTTGGCTAGTCAACCTTCTCCTCGGGGGTGAGTCATGTGATCCTAGTTGATAAAAAATGCTTTATGTCCATCTAATATTCAAAGCTCCTTAGATGTCTACCTGTGTTTCAGTTCTGCTTCCGGAGGACTCTTTCCTTAGGAACTAGAGGTTCTTTTGGACAAGTAGCTGGATGTCCCTACTCTATTAGAATATTCGACCTCAGCTTTCACAATGCATATAGTGGTCATTTGATTTCACTCAATGTGTTGTACTGCGTTGGTAAGGTATTCTATGGCCTCATGTATGATAATTGGGGATTTTTTCTCTCTCTATGGAATCACTTCTGGCTTCGTGTCTTTAATGGTTACTATAGATACTTATATCATCTAAGTTAATTTAGGAATGACTTCTCAATCCTAGATTGTGGATCTTTTTTTTATAGTGGATCTTGAGAACAAGAAAAATATGGGTATTATTGCAAGGTTTGGTTAGGCTTGGAGATTTGGGCTTGCTTAACAATTAGCTCTCCTTCTAGCTCAAAACTATTGATATAAAAAAAATAATGTAACACTCTTTTATAAAATTTTATATATTTAAACAAATTAGATTGTTATAATGCTGAAATTTTACAATTATACATAGAGAATATGAGTTTGGACCATCCTTTCTCATTCACCTCTTATCCCTTTTATATAGGTTGGTAGGCTAAAACTAGCCCCCTTGTCATGTAAAGCTACGATATTACGACCTAGAGTTGTGATCCACCACCCGTTTGAGTAAATTTTATTGATTTGTGAAGTCATTTGTGGCTTAGTCGTGATAATGCTTAGGCCTTAAGTCTGTGTCCCAAGTTATTTTATCATCCGCTTGATTGGTTGGTCTGAACGGCATTACCGTGGGGAAGAACACTTCCTCTATCATGTCATAATGTTTAATCTGACTTCTACCATCATAGATTGAATATTAGCCCAAGGTACCAAGCTAACATGTCCAATTCCCTCAACATGAGCATCCTTTGACCAGGTCAAAAAGAGTTCCCAACTTGTCCTATTTGAGATCTGCAACAACTGTATATAATAAATAGTTGGTGAATTTGAATTGATTTCATAGTAAGCAGAAAATATGTATTCCTTGTAGCTTTTCTTTTATGATTGTTTGGAAAGATTGATTGTTATACATAATGAAAACGATGTAACTGAAGGATGACACTTAGTTGGTCATAAATGGACATGAATTTGCAACGCGAATGCTCAATTGCATACATAAAGAACAACAATGTAAACTATATGACAGAGAAAATCTGAAAAGTCTATAGATCACTCCCCACCAACTTCTAAGATTAGATCTAGCTAATGAAAATAGCCCACCAAGCCAATTGCCCAAAAGTAAACTAGAAATAGCATTCTAAGTCTTTTCACACTGATAAGTGTTTTAATACACTTATTCGGGGTATGAAATATCGATATTTGATAGTTCTTTTGACAAAATATATCCTAAATTATTGTATTTTATATTATATAGGTAAAATTCAGTGGTTGAACAAGGAATTAGAAGAAACAAAGAAAAAATCAAGAAAAAATGGCAACGTCCAAAGTTTGAGGATAAATAATTGTACATTATGTCATATAGGTAAAACTCAATAGTTCAACGAGGAATTGAAAGAAAGAAGCGAATATTGGTGAAAATGGCAAAATCCAAAGTTTGAGGACCAAATTACAAATTCAATAGTTGATTCGGACCACGAGATGATACGTAGAAGATTGCTATAAGATAATTGGAAGGAATTATAACTCAAAAAGGAATGGAATATGATCAAAATCAATATCCAATCGCACAAGTTATATTCTATATTTTTAGCCGAATATTAAGACCTATTTTTGATATTGTAAAAGTCAAAATTGAAAAACTTCTAAAGGTTGTATCCCTTTGAGCTACCTTTCCAATGCACTTTGAATTATCCTAATCGGATATTGGGAGAGAACAAAAAAATTCCTGCGCGAATGGAACTTTCCTTATTCGATTGGAACTCTTTTGGAAACCAAATTGGACATGATTTTCAACCAAATTTTCGACTCTTACAAATATAGAACAGCAAAATACATAGGGGGATTCATAAGGGTTTTTATGAGAAGACAAGAGGAAGAACGAGAAGAACAACACCACGAAACGA
>CAIGRP010121704.1:0-14997 GCA_903798385.1 Fraxinus cuspidata
TGGTGAAACAGGTGAACGCGGAGACTGAAGGTCACGAGTTCGAATCTCCTGCCAACGCTTCCTCTGTCGAGTCCGTCGCACCGGACTTGCCCGGTGCAATTTATCTCTCCTGTGTGGTTTGCGGACTACCCCACATGGAGCGAGGTTTACCCAGTGCGCACTCACGAATAGCGGCTGCGGGTTCCTACTACGTCAACAAAAAGAAAAAGTAACTCGTGATCTTTATTAAAACGCGCAATAACAATAACAAATAATGGTTTTGTTGCATGTGTAATATTCATTTTCTTAATCTTAGCGTGGATTAAGGATTGATTTGCACACGTAATCTTTCCTTTAATTAGTAATTAACTTAGAATTATGAACAATCAATTCAATAGAAATGGTTTAAATCTCTCTTTTGAATCTTAATTAAAATCTTGATTTAAATTGTGTCATGGCTAAAATTAAATGCATTGCCTTCTATTATGTTCTTGTAATTTAGATTTTGAAGATAAATTCTACTTTGAAGTAATATTATTTTATTTGTTTTCACTTACAAGTGATAGAGATTTAGAAATATGTGATTTGTTGTCCTCTTTTCTCATCAATCGTGATTTGCACCTAATTTGTTTTTTTTCACCTTTGAGGCTGGACAATGTTTTTGGACTTCAATTTGACGGTAACATGAAGCAATTGCCGCAATGTGTTTATTTGCATGTCTTGTGATGAATACAAATCATATATAGAAATATATGGACTTTGTTTTGGTCAATCGTGTTCTTATTTCGTTGGTTTGTATCAATATGCACACGGCACACCACTCAAAGATCAGATTAACTATGACCATTCATATTACCTCAAGGTTCTCTGGAAATAATCAACAAGAAGTTATTAAAAAAAAAAAGAACCTTAAACATGAAACATTAATTGATTTGCCAAATTTTATGGTGGATCTCCTTCAAATTGAATGAATTTAAGCACACCATCTTCAATCTATATATCCATTTTCTAGAATTTCACCAGATCATTGTCAATTGTTCGTAAAACTTTTTCTTGCACTTCCCATGATTTCACCTAAAATCACTTGTAATTAAAGATTTGGCGTCTCCCAAGTCCTAGCATCAACTTTTCGACATTTTCATATAAAGATTTCTTCTGTGGTGGCATGACTTCAAAATCTTTGCTCGTGTAACATGGCTGGCTTTCTCAATAAATATTCCCTACCATGCATCTAAGCATCACTCAACCACCCGCTGCTTTCTTTTCTTTTCTTTTTTCCGTCACTAAAATGTTGGGCTTTGTTCTTCAAAGCCCTATATTCATATCTTTTTCATCTAATTCTGGCACTCAGTCCAGCCAACAAAAGGGGCAGACTACCCAACACAAACCATGACAATCTTGCATTTTGAAATCAAACCTTGAAGCATTCATCTAGCAATGATTTTGAACATATTAACTGTTCTGATTTGTAAATATTTTTCTTGTTCTTCCGAAAAAATAATAAGCTACTCCCAGGACTTACATTTTCTTGTCACCTCTGGGTACCTCGCAACCCGTTAGAAATGAACACTTTGCGTAACGCATGTCAACCTTGGCGAGAAAAAAGGCTCATTAGTAATATGGTTACATGTTAATGTAATTTAAATAGATGTCCATGCCAAAAAACTCAAGTTTCGGAGCACAATTTTTATCTCCAAATAGAAACAAAATACAGTGCATGCCTAAATGAAAATGTATCGACTAAACCACTTACTGTAAGATTTTTGGGCGCAAAACAAGAATCCTAAGAAACATACTTCACTTCTTCTTCTCATGACCACCTCCAGCAGCTCTGCACCAAATAACATAAGCAAGTGGCTATCAAAAACTAATCTCCGACTAGTTGCAGTTGTGACCAGATTACGATTATGTAGCAATTTCAATTTGATGGAGAATGTAAATATAGCACTAGCATGATTATCTTTTAATGACGGGATAAGGGATGAAATGTCATCCACGGAAATTACCTCATCTTACGGAGGACGCTTGACATCTCCTCTCTCTTCTTCTTTGCCCTCTTGTGGGTGCCCAACTTTCTCTTAGCTACCTTCAAAGCTCGCTTGTCCTTTCCGACTTTAAGAAGCTCAGTAATTCTCTTCTCATATGGTGCAAATCCAGCAACTTCCCTTATAAGACTCCTAGCAAAGTGCACTCTCTTGCTTGTTTTCTGAGGGAATCAACAGAGTGAAAATCAACAAAAGACAATTACCAAACCTTGCATACAGATGGACGAGAGTTGCCATTTCACTTATCAGAAAAAACACTATTGAATTACAAACAGAGATTTTTAAAAAAAAGTCAAATTAACCCCTGTAGTATTAAGAAGAGAAAAATAGTAAGACCATTTTTCATTTTTTTTTTTTTTTTTACAGCAGGCTTTTTCTGACCTCTACTAAAAAGACCATTTCCTTGATTAGCAAATTATATTACACATTTGTCCAAGACTGGCTATTAATAAAATCTAGCAACGAACCCGTTAGAGGGGAAATAAATATGAATAAAAGCCAAGTTCAACTGACTATATTTGAGTTGTTCATAAACAATTTAAATTGTAAATAGATAGAAATGAGTAAGGATAGCGGATAGCATGTGTGGGCCCATGAAATATGCGGCTAAAAAGGTTGTTTATAAACCATTTATAAACAATAGACAAACAAGGGCTAAAAATTCAATTCGTGTACTCTTTCAATTCAGCATGCTAGTTCATGCATTCTAACTAGCCCTTGTGTGAAGTTAATTTTTTTGAGAAGTAATCTTGTGAACAATAATTTCTTTAAAAAATATGTGGTTAAAAAGTAGGGCTTAATAGCAAACAAAGGCTATCCAAGTAATCCAAGAGGCAAGAGCTTGATGTGTTAAAAAATAGTACAAAAACTAAACCACAGAATAAAATCAAATTAAAGAGACAAAAAGTCAGACCTATCAAATTAAACATGCAAAAAAAACAAAGAAAACACTTAACAGGCAAAAAATCATTGAACTATCAAATTAAATTGGCGGAAAAAATAAAAAACATAGAAAACACTCACGCCTTTCCTAGCGGATGGACGTGGAGCTAATTCCTTGCTAGTCACAATGTGGCCCTTGTTCAAACCCACAAATAAGCCACTGTTTGGCTGCTTTGGAGCCATTGCCTTCTCTATAACAATCACAAAATCACATATGCATGAGTCTTTATTACACTGCTGATCTATGATGCACAGAGAGAAACTTCAAAAAGGCTATCAATTTGGAGACGTTGCAGAAATCAAAACTCTACAGAAATTCAGAAATGCTTCAGAAGCTTATAGGAAACTTTACAAAAGCTTAAGAAAAAAGTAAATAAACAAATAAACCAGAATTATGGGTTTAACCCTTTCCCTCAAAACTATTAACAGGTAATTGGGAAATTTTTCCAATCGCATATGAATAATCTCCTCTAAGATGGCATAAAGCACCAACTTAATTTTTTAATTTGAGTGATTCTATTCTTTCTAATATTTAATTCACGTCAAGTTACATTTCTAAAATTAAATGTCGACATTATACAGAGAGTGATATCGACTATAATGTTTATTTTATTTTATTTTATTTTTATTAAAAACTTTCACATCCTACTCATTTTCAGAAATTTTTAGCTTTACATGAGAATTGCACCGAAGAATTCATACAATGTCCCCTCAAGTAGCGAAGATTCCGAATAAAAAACACAAAATTTATTATCAAACTTTTTAAATAATTTTCAATAGTACAGGGATTAAATACAGTATGTAAGAACATGCATATACATCTATTGATCTAAATATCAAGCGTGTAAATGGAGGTCTAACCTTTTCTTCGATCCAACTGTTACTGTAAAAATCTGAGGCGGGGTACAGGGGAAAAGAAGAATTAGGGTTGCATCGTTTGAAGCCTTTTATATCCAAGCCGGAATTTTGAAGTAAGGGTAAAATTGTCATGACATTCGTCGCACGGAGAAATATTTGGAAAAATTCCCCAACCTTTAGATAATAGAACATTTAGGTCCGTAATTTTTTATATTGCCCATATTTAGTAGGAATTAAAATCTAAATTTTTTATTTTTAATCTAAGTCTAAGTTAAAGACAAAATTTAATTTCAATATTTTATGTATTATACAATTTTCAACCAAACATTTTATCAACTTCTATCGAAATTTATTTTAATCTCCATCAAACATGGGTATTGTAACATTTTGTTTATTATTTGGTACAGCTTTAGGTCTATGAGTAAACTATAGGATGGAAACAGGACAGCTCTCCCCATCGGCCTCTCAGTTCAGGATTTTAAAAAAATGAGATGAAATTAAAATAATTTAATTTTTTTGTCAATTTATTTAGCCTTCATTTGCATAACAATTTCACTACAATATAAAAGATGTAAAAATTTGGCACGCCGGGTGTCGTGATTTCCCATCGTCGTCATAATTCAATTTTTTTTTTCACTTCACGCAACTACACCATCCTGACTGCCATACTTTTTGTCCTTTCTTCACCCTCTTTTTCCTTTCCCAAATTTCACGCCCCAACACCCTTTAATTCCTCCAGCTATCGTCGAGATTTGAGTTCCCAAAACCCTAGCAATACTACAGCCAAGAATCGCACGAAAATGAGCGTCGGTTTGTCATTCCCTCTATATTCTTGAAGATTTGATTTCTTCCCTTGTACCCATTTCTCTGTGTCATTATATAGGCATTCATTTAGACTAATTATTTTCAATTACATGTTCTTTTGGTATACTGTTTGGATGTTATATTGGGTTAGTTAAGGAAATGATTTGAAGAAGGGAGCAACACAGATAGTCGGTTTGATTAAATTGATTTTCCCTATTTCTTTGTATCATTATATTATTCTCATACTTTTTGTTTCTCTTTTCCTCTTTTCATTGGATTCAAAGAAAATATATAAGAATTGATATTTCAGTTTATTTTCCAAGATGTTTAATAGGCTAAATTGATAACTCTCCATCATTGAAGAACAGCAAGTTAATTATAGAAATTGAAGACTAAGTTGTGATCTTAAAAAACGAATTCACTGAACTCTGGTTTGCAATATTTAAAATGGATAATGATAAATGTGTCAAACTAATTAGTCTCTCTCTCTCTCTACTTATGCCATGAATATTTTAAAATTTTAAGAGTGCCATCTATCAATTTCTAATTTTGGTTGCTCTTGAGGATAGTTGATATAAAAAATACATACTTATGTTCCTACTTTGGAGTTTTATATATCCAAACTAATCGTTAACTTTGAAACTTGTTATATGATTCCAGTCAAGCACAAAAGTGTTAAATTATATATATTTTTTAGGCACTTGATGTTAGTATAATGAACTTCAAATGCTTAGCTACTCTATGCTGCATTTTGTAGGCAAATATACTAGGATTTATATGTAAACATACTTGGTGCTTTCAAGCCCTTAGGAACTGAATTGATGATTTCACAACCATAGCATGAGTAGTTAAAGCAAGTGAATAATTTGAAATTGGAGTTATTTCATGGTTATATTGAACTTATGACAGTACCTCAAAATTCAGTTAGACTTGCACATGGAATGTTGTAGCTTTGTAAGGATTTTGATGGTAAAAATGTAAAGAAGAAAATGTGTGTCGTGATGAAATTGTTGTTGTAAGAGCTGACATTTTCCTAATTGCCATAAATTTTTCTAGAGTTGTTCTTTTATATTGTAAGTTGTCATTTTGATTTTTAGGCAATTAGCAAGTAGAAAATAGAAGGAGGCAGTAATCCGTTCTTTGGTTTTGGTAGCCCTTTTGGTAGTTTCGATGGCTTTAGAGGCCAAAGAGGCATAATGTCAAGGTTTTTTGGCGGGAACGATGCATTTAATGATCCCTTGTTCACACACCCCATTTAGCAACATTTTTGAGTCAAGCTTTTTTGGTTCCATTAACAATCCATTTATGGATCCGGTTGCTGGATTTCTTGAACATCACCCCCCAAGACCCAATAGATCTAATGGACCAATAATTGAAGAGTTGAACTTTGATGATGAAAATGAAGGAAATGATAACGAAAAGAACAAGAATAGTAATCCAAGAAAGCATTAGAAGTCTAGCAATGGACCTTATGTTGAGGATTCAGACGATGAAGCTTCAATGAATTTTGCTTTTGATGTCTCCGTGGTGTGCGGAGAATGGTGCCATGTCTCCATGACACACGGAGACATGGTGCTATGTCTCCGTGGTGCGCGATTTTTTTTTTTAAATTCTCGATGATTTTGGATACAAGTCTTCCTTTTTTTCTCTCAAATAACATTTCCTTTCGGGGGGGGGGCATTGCACCCAACCCCCATGAGGGGCGTTGCCCCTACGACCCTGGTCAGGTCGATCTCCATCGGGGGTGTTGCCCCCGAACCCCTATGAGGGGCGCTGCCCCCTCGACCTGATCGGGTAGGTCGATCCCGTCGGGGGCGTTGTCCCCAAGCCCCCACGAGGGGCGCTACCCCTCAACCTCCGCGACCTCATCGGGCAGGTGTACCCTGTTTCGAAGCGGCAAATAACAACAATAAAGAAATAAATAAATTATGGAAAATATATTATCTCCAAACTATTAGTTTTCTGCTAAATTTGAAGTTTGCTCAACAAGGTGGTATTCTGATAATCCCGGTAAAACTTTAGCAATAAAACTTGCCAAAGTTTCTCTTATAACGAAACACCATAATTTTTCTAACCTTTTTCTTTAGAATGTCTACATAGTACCTCCTTGAGGATTTATGTCTACTGCTAATTGCTTTAAGAAGTCAGAAAACATGGTTGTGATGTTATGGAACCAATAAATAAATATAGACTATTATACAAATAAACTATAAGAAGAGCTTCTTTTCACCATAAGTCGACTTGGAACAGATATACATTTACAATTTCTTATGATTTTCGTTCTCACTATTTGAAACTATATGACATGTGGTTTTTCATACATGTTAGCTTCGAAGTCTTATAGCATATTACAGTGTACCACTCATGCTTATGGTTTGGACATTCGTGACTTACATACATACTGGAAGTGTTCAAAAGGGATTCCAAGACGTCACTTTAGCCCAAATTGTGTTCACCAGGAGCCTATGAGAACTGGACTATCATTAAGGCATGCATGTTGATTAAATCTATTAATTAAGTGCTTTAGTTCTATATAGAATGAAAACTTCATTTTGAATTCGTAATTTAATTGTTGGGTACATGCTAAACGTATCCATTCTTTATATACCTGGAGCTTTTATTCCTGCAACAATGATCGCAATACTTTATTATTTTCTTCATAGTGTAGGTCATCAATTGACTAAGCAGAAAGAATTCAATTTGAGGAAGCCATCTTCCTTCCATTACGACTTACTATTTTCAGATTTCTAGTATGCTAAGTTCACTTTGCTGTGTTCAACACTTTCTATCTATGATTTCATAGTTGAGTTACGATATAATCTTGATTTACCATTTGGAAAAACATTAACGTATGGTCTTGTTGGCATTCCTCTATCAAATGGTGTGATCCCTTAGTCCACAATGCATAAAAATGTCTAGCTACTCTCAAACATTAGGTCATTTTCCTTTATGGATTGTATTCGTTGCCGCCTTCGTCTTTGATTCTTATTATTAGTTTATCGTTTGTGCAGTGGTGGATTTTGAATTTTATGAAGATTTTTTTAAATATTGTTTTGTTTGCTAATATAGCTGCAACAAGGCTACATAGGAATCCAAATATTTTCAATCTCTAATTTCTTGACGACTGGATATGTTGTTTTAAGGAGTTGGTCCTCTTGTTAGATTATATGATTAAAAATGACACAAAAATAACAATCAAAGTTCTCATTATTAGAACTTTAAATTAATGTAATTAGGTTCTAACACAAACAACTTGAATCTAAACAAATAACTAGCTAAAGTGTGACAAACATGACTAATTAACTCTTCATTCAAGCTTCTAAAACATTTACAACCTAATATAAAAGAAANGTAATTAGGTTCTAACACAAACAACTTGAATCTAAACAAATAACTAGCTAAAGTGTGACAAACATGACTAATTAACTCTACATTCAAGCTTCTAAAACATTTACAACCTAATATAAAAGAAAATCATTAAATCATTGATTATATTTAATTAAGAATACATTTGTGATGAAACGTTCAATACAATTATTACCAAAAGTTTATATGAAGAATCGAAAAGATACAAATAATATAGACGACAAGTGAGTTCATTCGAATTAATTTATAAATATCTTTTATGTTTATGAACGAATTTCTCTAAATTTTACATATACTTATTTTCAATATTAAACAACTAACGTGCAACGCAGGTTAACCACACTAATATAAATAAAAGTTATGATGGGTTCGAAGGGAATCGTTTCTTCATCCCAATTTTGATCCGTGGTGAGGATATTTTGTCACAACAATAATATTTATAGCAGTTGTCTGGAGGGGCTAAAAATTGAATTAAAATTTTATTTTGTACTGTTGAAAAGAAAAAGAAGATTTTCAACTGTCCACTACATCACATATGGAAGGCAAGTGGCAGAACTTTTCCAAAATAAATCAAAACCAAATTCCCACAAATGCCCTCAACTAAAAAAAAAAAAAACTCACATACCTCTTTAAACCCCACCTACTGCATTCAAAGATCGTTTCTTCCCCAAATCAATTTGATTCACAACTTTCTTCCAGTTTCTAGCAAAGCTCTACAACACAGTTTCCTTAGTCTTCTCTCACACGAGTTTACGATTTTCACTTATTGGTCGACGGTGAATCCCAAAATAACCATAGTTGTGGCCCATATCGAACAAACCAATAAATACCATCTCATAACACCACTGTGCAATCGTCGCCCCGTAATTACGAAGTTGCCGTTGTTATTCATCAGTCCTCCGCGCTTATGGATTCGTTTTCCTCTTCGATAGGTATATAACATCCCATTTATATATATGTAAAATATGGTTCATTGTAAATGTACCAATGGAAATTATTCCTCTGCTCACAATCCCTAACTACTGACTTGTTGTCTGTGATGGTTCGATGCTTCATCCCCCACACACTGCACACAACTTATAATTGCATCTCACATATGACTTTTTCGTTTGTGTGCCTTTCTGTTGCCATAGAATGTTCCCGACCCGCAAGCGGCTAGCTGCAGCACCGATCCTGTGAAGTCCACATTCTCTTCCTGAAAAAATGCACAATGGAACTCATTTGAGAACAAGATTTTCATTGCCGTGTGCGAGACAGTGATCGCAGAAGGTCACCGAAATGGGAAGTGCTTCACGAAACACGGGTGGGAAACACTAATTCATCTGTTCAACTCGAACTTCAACCACAATTGGAATAAGCTGCAGCTAAAAAACCGTTGGGATGCGCTTCGTGCGAAACACAAATGATTGGAAGAATTGCTTCATTGCACTGGTGTAGAATACAATCCTTGCACCGGCAGAATTATTGCGTCTGATGAGTGGTGGGGTTGAAAAATCAAGGTAGAATTGTATATGTTTCCGACAAATTGAATTGCTTCTGAACTACTTTCTACCATAAGAAATTCCTAGCGTCCGTTTTGTGTGTGAGATCCAATTTTTTCTTCAATGTATGCATTAAATTGATATTCGGTAGATGTGGCAAGTGAATGACTATTGTAAACTACAACTGCAATTTTGTTGTCATGGACTGTTACGGAGGTCACTGAAGTTGTCCTACTTGTCGAACCATTTTGTTCACTAGTATTTTTGTCCATTTATGAATTCCAAGACATTGGTAAAAGAAAATGCATCGGGTTTTAATTTATGATTTCGTCTATTTGAAAATTTTCAAATAATTTCGTGAATAACCTCAGGATTACGTTTTCATTTGTGTGTTACAGGAGAACAAAGATTACAGAGACTTCAAAGACAAAGACTGTTGGAGGTTTACAGTTACAAAGCTTTGTTCTGGGATGCTTTCGACAACGAGAAGTACTCAATCACTCCTACTAAACTTTGTAGAACTGGTTTTGCGATGTTTGAAGATAGGGTTTACGAAGACCACCGTGACGAGGTACCACTTGATGACGAGAGTAGCGGCTCCAGTGACGAGGGCTTCACAACGGGGATGGCTAGTACGACCATGGATCTTTCGGGTCCGCGAAGTGGTGATAAACGTAGAGCAATTAACAAGAACAAAAATGAGAAGAAGAAAAAAATATCTGCACGAGATCTTTCGAACTCCGTTGATAGCACGACCTCTGCGATTGAGAACGTCGCTATTAAGATTGACAAATTGGCCAGACCTACAGTTTCGGACATGAAATCCTGCTTGAATGAGCTGTTTGCGACGGGTAGATTGCAAAAGAAAACTGATCTTTACTATTAGACTTGCACGTTCATCTCGTTGAGGCGTAATCAGGAATGTTGCAGATGCAGGATGACGTTGATGAAAAATTTGACTGGGTTCAGTGGAACTGGCAGGAGTACAGAAGGAATAAACCACACTATGAAAACAAAATATGTTGCTTTGTATTTTATGTGAACAAAATACATTTGTCATTATTTTTATCATTTATTGTACTTATGCATTGTGAAGTTATGCATGCTACGTCACCATCAAATCCTATTGTTTTTTCACATGGATATTTAGAGCATGTGACAACTTGAATATTTTTTCAAGCGAGTACTGTAGAATACATTATTACATACTACAAATGCAGTGCATCGATCATGAAATAGTCATTGAAATTACATCGAGCACAAATTCTATAAAATGCACCATACACTCCACAAACGTATTTGCATTCCCCAGCATGGTTGCTACATTTTCCTATCTTCCTTCAATTATATGATATATGAGTCATGTCTACGTTGTAGTACATAGTAGTGTGATGGAAAGTTTTGATTTCAACTGTGTTTTGATGCCCAAATCAGAATCTGAAGAGGACGTAGGGGGAGGAGGCATGTTTCGAAGANAATTATATGATATATGAGTCATGTCTACGTTGTAGTACATAGTAGTGTGATGGAAAGTTTTGATTTCAACTGTGTTTTGATGCCCAAATCAGAATCTGAAGAGGACGTAGGGGGAGGAGGCATGTTTCGAAGAGCTGCAGGAGGATATTATCGAATGGCTTACGTACTGTCGGATCACCGAAATTTCTGTACGAAACTACTACCTCGAACAAAGATGTCGTATTCGTAGATTTCCGTTTGCTCGAAACGGTCATATGTTCATGCTTGACGCTATGCAGTGCAGTCCGCAACAATGCTATGCAGAATTTCGAATGTATCCATCAATGCTTCGAACATTCGCACATATTCTTCGCGATGAGTACGGATTGCGCACTAGGCAACACATCGATATATACAAACAAGTGGGAATGTTCCTTTGCATTTTATCCCATGGAAAAGAATATAGACAAGTTCAGACGCTGTTCAATCATTCATTGGAAACTATAGGGCACTACTTCAAACTGTGCTTCAAGCTGTTGTTCAATTCTCTGCTTGGCTAATTCGACCAGATCCGAACTACAATTACTGTGTCGAGCATCACATACCAAATCGGAACAATCATCCACTATTCGAGAATTGCATCGGTGTAATTGACGGCACACACGTTAGAGTCGTCCTCCCACGCAACGAACAAGTGAACTTTATTGGACGCAAAGGGATTCCAATGCAAAATGCCCTAGCGGCATGTGACTTCAACTTATGTTTTACATTTGTGCTTGTAGGTACGATGGGGAATACACATGATGCCCGCATTTTGGCGCGTACTATACACAACCCTGATATTGATTTTCCACAACCAACAGCGGGAAAATATTATTTTGTTGACTCGGGATTTGCCTAGAGTTGGCAACGGGGTAGGGCCGCCCCGCCTTAGACAGGACGGGGCGGGTTCAGGGCGCGGGTTTGCCCCGTTTCCCGCCCTGTTTGTAAATATATATATATATATATATTTTTAAAATTTTAGTTAAATTTTTTATTATTACTATTTTTCACGGGGCGGGTTCGGGTCCCTAGATTTGCCCATCGTCCTGAGTACATGGCTTTTTATAAGGGGTTTGATATATTTTACAATTTCCAACAATTTTATGACGGGGAAACTGGACGTAGGCGTAAATTCCGAAATGCGCGTGAGAAGTTTAATTTTAGTCACTCGTCTTGTAGAAATGCAATCGAACGTGCATTTGGAGTTTGGAAAAGTCGGTGGAAAATTCTCGATCGTATGCCAAGCTATAATTTCACAGTACAAACTGCCGTTGTAAAAGCAAGTATGAGCATTCACAACTTTCTTCGACGAGCTGGCATGGTCGACGAGGCATTTACGAGAGTGGAGACCGATCTCGATGTAGCAGAGGTGGAGCTTCCAAACGAGCATGAAAAAATCGCAGCTGAAATGAACGCACCTGAAATGCCACGAAATGAATGAGATCGTTTTCGCATTTTTTTGGCACAACAACAGTGATAATTTGTTCTTATTTTGACGAAGCAAAATTACAAATTACGAATATGTTGAGTTACCCGTAAATGTTTGCACTGTTTGTTGTATTCAGAAAGTGAGAGAAATTTTTTTAGTTATGAATAATAATATCGTTTCACGGTACCAATTTTATGTGAAAGCTGGTGAATATTCTTGCCATGTAATATTTGAAATCACGACACTGTACACGAGTGGGCCACAGTAAATAATGAATTCTCTGCTCTTCCAATATGTAATTGAACGGATGTTTGAAAAATCAAAATTTTTAGCCGGATTCAAATGCGCAAGGGAAAATGGTCGTACAGTGAGAGGGTTAAAAATGACTTTTTGGTTCAACTTTCCACGGCTTTGACCGGATTTAATGTCACGATTTTAATCTGAGGTGGAGCATTTGGAGCTTGTTTGGTACAAATTAAAATCAGATTTTATTCTAAGTCGAAATCAAACAATCAATATTAATCACATCTTTTATGGGTTCCAAAACTTTTCAACCACACATTTCAAAAACTTTTATCAAAATCTACTAAAAATCTAATTTTAATTCGCACCAAACACCCCTAAGTATATTTCGCTATAATTGACAATAAATTTAAAAATTACTGGAGCTAATCAATAATAATTTATTCACAGCCTGATGGTGAAGATCCAGAAAATACTGGTTCCCATAAATGATAATTCGGACTTTCGAGAGACTTGCAGCTAACGAGATAAGGCGGTTACATTTATGGACTGGACCCTACGATCTCAGTACGTGTACGATTGAGATTTAGATCCATCTCTCCTCCTTTCCTATAACTATTGATCGAGCCTGCGGGCTCATTCGACATCTACGCGCAATAAAATTCTTATCACATTCTCTTGTATATTCGAGACAAAACAAAATGTCTTGCTGCGGAGGAAACTGTGGATGTGGATCTAGCTGCAAGTGTGGCAATGGCTGCGGAGGGTGAGGCTCTTTTCTTTTGTTATTCCGTTTGTTACTTTTCATGGGTAAATGAATTTGATGAATTTTAATGCATTATGATATTATTGCAGGTGCAAGATGTACCCCGATTTGAGCTATTCAGAGGATACCGCCGCCGCCACCGAGCCAGTAGTCCTCGGCGTTGCACCTCAAAAGACGTATGTATATTGATTTGAATTTCACAAATTCTGCTCATATCATTGACCTCTATTTTAATTTCTTTTTGCAAAGGAATTATGCAATTAATTTTCGTGTTTGTTTAAATTGGTCAGATATTTTGAGCGATCCGAGTCTGAGATGGGGGCTGCTGCAACTGAGAATGGGTGCAAGTGCGGCGATAATTGCACTTGTAATCCATGCAATTGCAAATGAAGCACTGGCACAAAATTAGGATCTGAAGCAGATATGAAGAAGACAAGTTAGTATTAGTATTGTGTGTGTGTAGGTAAATCATCATCACTGATAGATGACGATGATGATAAATATGTGCCTATATAATAACGTTGTGATGAGATCTCATATGATATAGGAGCTTTGTGGTTGGTATATGGTTTTTGTATAAGGTGATTAATAGCGATTATAATCTCATCCGTGCTTAATTATATTAATGAAAATCCCCTTTCTTCTAATTTTTGTTTGGTCTTCATTTTCTTTTTTCAAGTTTAAAAAAAAATATGTTCTTTTTGAAGAATTGATGAAATCTGAGTGGATTTCTTTTAACAAGATATTTCGTACTATAAACTAAAACAAAATTACGAAAATTCATGCTATGTATTTTTGTGTGGATAAATAAAATTTGTTTGATAGGTATTTTCAAAAATGGGTAGTTAGCACGTAACGTCCTTATTTTGAAAAACATTTCTTTCATTTTTTGATATTTTTATTGTTATTTTTACATTTTATTGTGCAGAATGTCATTTTCGTCAATTTTTTCAATTAAAAATTATAAATTGACGAATATATTATTTTTTAAAATAAAACAAAATAAAAATGAAAAAAAAAATATTTGCAATCATAGTTTCAAGTTCTTTTAAAAAGTATAAATGAGTTCTAAATAAATTATTATAAAGGTGATTAGCACATAAAATTATTACATTTCACTATTATGGCAAAAACGTCTTTACTTTCTTTTTTTTTTTTTACATTTTCACTTTTAATTACACATTTAATTACGCAAACAATCATTTCTATTCATTTTTATCCAAATTTTCAATAAAAAATTGTGAAATGACGAATATACCCTCATGTTTAAATAAAAAGAAGCTAAACTTGCATCGTAGTTCCAATTTTTTTTTTTTTTAAAAAAAATTGCAAACGAGCCTTGAATAAATTATTTTAAAAAGTGTAAATGAGTCTCAAATAAATTATTAAAGAATTAGAAATTATAAAAATATTATTTTTATTTTAGTATGATTGTATATTCATTATTTCACAATTTTTTATTGAAATTAGATGAAAATGACGATTTGCGCTATCAAATGTGCAATTAATTGTGAAAATACAAAAAAATGAAAGGTATAAACGTTTTCCGCAATAACGGTGAAATGTAAGAACATTATGTACTAATTA
>CAIGRP010121721.1:0-12001 GCA_903798385.1 Fraxinus cuspidata
CGAAGATGCATCCACTCATAGTGGGATTTGGGGAGGACTATAGTCATTTGATGATCAAATCTTTCTATTAATTTTTTTCCATAGAACTTGTAGATCTTTCTTAGTGAGATATTCAATTTTCAATCCATCATGAAGATGACGACGAAGGAAGATTAGTGCTTTAGCACGATTCTGCATGGATTCTTTGTTTTTTTCTTGTCTCTCCTAAACCTTTTGAGGCCGATGGATATCAGCATCGAGTACCCATGACAAATAATTTTGCCAAATATGTCAAGTGTAGCAAACACAAGTTTTGTGATATTTGTCATTTAATTAACTACACAATAAATCAAAATAAAATATAATTATTTTAGAAGAAAAATGTTAAACATCAAGTAGTCAATATCAATATGATATAAATTATGTGTTTTCCTTCAGGTATAAATATTAATTTAAAATAATATATTCTTCGAAACATGTGTTACTTCGGGAGCACGTTATATTTTACTATTGCTTCATGAAGAGCAATATGTCAATATTCTTCTGAAATATTGAAAAAATAATTCATGTTCTTCAAGAACAAGTAATATTTTTCGAGAATATTAATTATAATGTTGTACTACTTCAGAAGCAACAACAAACTATTGATAATATATATTTACGATTAATATTCTTCTGGAATATTATTTATAAAGTTGTGCTACTTCTAGAGCAACAACATGATAGATTATCAATTTAAAATTTATAAAGATTATTTGATCAGATTAAAGATATAAAGAATATTCAATAATAGTGGAAAACATTAAAATTGGCACAAAAGTCGCCTCCGGTAGGACTAAATAAGGAATAATGATGGACGCATAAGATATTATACCATTCAAAAAAATATATTATACCATTCCAATTATTATACTATTGATGCAACATTTGAATCTTGGGAAACGAAATATATTTGGAGAAAGAATTGAAAAGATGTGCACAGACATGAATTCAAAATGCTAACAATATATATTATTTCCACGTTTTAATGTTTAGCACGATTGAGACGTTCATAATATGTTTGAAACCTTAAAGAAGATTATTGTGAATTGATGTGTATATATATATATGTGTGTGTGTGTGTGTGTGTGTGTATATATATATATAATTTACGTGTTACCAAATTAATTTTGGTGCACGTGAGAGTTGATTATGCTTGAAAAAATTAATACCTTCACTAAACTTTGATAAATTAAGTTATCATGTTGATGACGTGTTATGAAAAGAAATAAAAAGAGAAAAGAGAATAAAAGTCAATAGACTTTTGAGTATTATAATGAGAATCAAAACCCTATATTGATAGGGAAGGAATATGGATACATATGGTAATAAAATCTGGGGTTGTAGGGGGTACAATTGTCATTCACCAATAACTTACCATTTTCAACACTCCCCCTTGAATGACACATTACAAACTATCTGAATCATAAATAATTATAAAATATTATTATTATTATTATTATTGAAAATATTTATGTTGATATTTTTCACGAATTCCTATATTTTTCATAAAATTCTATATTTCCATGAATCTCTTATACTTTTCTATGAATATCTTACTAAGGTTTATTTAAAAAATAAAATTATGTTCATGTTATATATTTCAAGTTTGATCTTAAATACGCATTTATTTTTCAGCAAATGTCTTATAAAACATGAATAACGGGTAATTAGCATGCCAATGAAATAACACAACAAGTACCACACACTCACGATAATGACCATGATCCAACAAGGATCAAACACTCACTATCATCTCACAAGTTATTGAAGTGATCATGTTACAAGTTATTGAAGTGATTCGGATCAATGAAAGAAATTCATGAATGATGAACAATTACATTGATATGCCCGAGAATGAAGAATTATTATATATGTTTTACTGATAAAAATGTTGTACTTTAATAAATTTCATGATTTCATGGCAAAAAATATATCACATGAACATGCCTGAACTCACTGAATTATTATACATGTATTTTTCTCTAACAAATGTTAGGAAATGGAGCATGAATATTTAACAACAAGGATTGAGGGTTGGATCATTCATCTCGATCAGTTCGAAGTACGTTGGCTTACAATTTGTAACGTACCATTTGTAACATAGGGTCTTATGAAGTAATTTCATGTGAAAATTTTACTAGGGATATGAGTATAATATACAAGTTGAAGCATATGACTTGCGTATTCCATTATTGAAGAGTATTCATACAGATTATGAGTGCAACGATTATTATCAGTATTTTCACTTTTAATTGGATATAAACAATAGTATTGACGATAATATGTAATAGACTTTTGACGACAATGTCTAATAGCTGGACTTCCATTAATTTGGAAATTTCATGGGGTTCACCTAGGACTGTTTAAATGAAAATGGAATGAAATACAAATATTTTCCTTGTTTATTACATTTTTTTTAATGCAAATCATTTGTCCATTAATTAAAAAAACAATAGAAATATTGAGCAAGAATCTAAGTTAATGGTTAAAACATATATACATATCTATATAAATAAATAAAATAAAGATATGGGCGCGACAAGAGATGGCATAAGAGCTAAACTAGGTTTCATGATTCTAGCATATCCAACGTATTGAAGATGATGAGGAGAAGATGGTCACCTCGAGTAAGTCCTTGTTTGTTTATTTATTAATTGTTAATATATTAGTATGAGAGTCCATATTAATATAAAACATCACAAACTTAGTTAAATATACATAATAAACAAATGAAATTTGAGTACATCAAAATCAGTATTATATCAATGATGACAATTAAAATGGGCATCATTCTCTCGTTCCATTTAGCTACTTCCTTTTGATTCTGGATAATTTGAGTAAGCAGGGCATTAGTATTCCTCTGCTCAACCTGCAACCTGTTAAGTTGAGCACACAATTCACCCTATTCAACCAAAGAAATTCCTGAATCAAAACTTTCTGGTAAGGAACTCGAACCTCCCTCCTCCGAAGTCGTTTTTTGTTCTTTACGAATTATGACCCATCCTCTCACTGTATAACCCGCTATGCCCAAGTTTGATAGACCAAGAATGGTACTCTTGGAGGAGGAGGAGTAGGACAAATCTTTAAATCCGAGTTCATCACATCAAGAAGGTGACTGATAGTCATACCATAAAATAGAACACCATCAGGATCCATGCCACGTATTATATTTTTTATAATTATGCGGCACAAGTTTGGTGGATCTCTTTTGATTATACGTCACATAAACCATAAATCATCGTCTCGTATGGTACTAAAATGACTAGCATGAGGAGATATCACCTTAACAACTATTAAGTGCAATAACCCACTGAAAGGAGGGAGTGTGGTAGCACAGTCAGAAACTTCCGACATTAGTGTTCCCCAAATTAAACTACAAGATTCAAGCCGGTCATAGCCCACGTCATTTTCAAAGATGGCCCCATTGTTAGGGATTCCAAAAATAGTATTCACTGCGTTTGTATTAAAACTTATAATGACTTTTTTCTAAAAATGTATTAATTCGAGGATTGGGCGATTGATTGGGGCAAGATAATAAGCATTTGAGAAAAAAAGGTTTACATAATGGGGATATATACCCCGATTTAAAATTAAAAAGCCTTTCACTCATAGTTTTCAAAATATGCAATATAAGAAGATTTTACTTGAGCCAACTCTGAAAAATTTATAATTTTACCGGGATCTACATCTAAATGTGCAAAATTCTCAAATCTCCGAAAATTAAGCTTAGTTGTAATAAGGGGTGTCATCTAAAGATACATGAATAACTGCTTCAAGATGGTTCTTTCGGCTTTACAAGTAAATCTACTGGAAGGAAATAGTTTTTCTACTAACCATAAAGGAATAGGAGTATAGGATGGTTGAAGGTATAGGGAAAAAAAAGTAGGAAATCCCTCCATTTATCATGGATCTCCAAATCAAATTACTGAAATAAAAGTATCCATCGAATGAGTCTTGAATTCGCATCCTTCTTTGATGGCAAGCCGTTCAACTCAAATTTAATGAGAACCATGCATTCAAAAACTACCATCAAAGAAAACTTTTCAATTAGAGTACTCAAAGGCATAGAAAATGGACAAAAGAGGAAATTATTCATGCCATTACTACTAGGAGAGGGGTGCAACTGCCGAAAATCTATATGAAAAGACCAACAAAGCAAGGACATTTGGAAATGGACAAAGAAGAAGTTGAAAAAGAATTTGAGTCAGTGAAGCATGTTGATCAAAAGGATAGTGTACAGTTTTTTAGAACTATGGCACCAAGCCAGGTTAAAGCATATGTACCCCATATTCATTTTCCTCAAAAGTTGTAGATGTACATATGCTCGAATAGAAATTTGAACACTTTTTTGATATTTTCAAAAAGCTGCATATCAACATATGATTCACTGATTCCATATTGCGAATTTTAAGCTATGCTAAAGTCTTGAAGGAGATGCTATCAAAGAAACGAAGGCTTCCAGAATATAAGATAGTGGAATTAAAAGAAGAGTGCAGTGTTGTTTTGCTCAACAAATTACCTCAGAAAAATAAAAGATCTAGGAAGTTTCAAATTACCTTAAAACTTGGTTTGAGAGAAGTAAAAGCAACATCGATAAATCTCCAACTTGCTGATAGATTCATTTAATATTTATAAGCGTGATTGAGGACGTACTCATCAAAGCAAGCAAACTCATATTTTCGATGGACTTTATTATACTGGATATAGATGAAGACCAAACTATGATAGTGATTTAGGTTGACCATTCCTAGTGATACGTTCAGCTTAATTGATATTGAGAAAGATGAGTGATAAGTATATTTTATACACTTATTGAGGGTCTAAAATAACGATATTTGATAGTTCTTCTGACAAAATATATCATAAATTATTGTATTTTAAGCTATATAGGTTAAATTCAATGGTTGAACAAAGAATGGAAAGAAAGAAGCGAAATTGGTAAAAAAAAAAAAGGCAAATTCAAAGTTTGAGGAACAAATTGCAAAGTCAATAGTTGATTCGGACCACGAGATGATATTTTGAAAATTGATAGAAGACAATTGGATAGAATTAGAACTCAAAAATGAATAGAATATAATCAAAATATTATTACAATCAATGTCCAATCGCACAACTTATATTCCAGATTTTTAATTGAGGAATGAGACTTATTTTTGGAATAGTAAACACCAGAATTGAGAAATTTATACTCTATAAAGATTATAGACCTTTGAGTTATCTTTCCAACACAATTTGAATCGCCTCAATCGGATTTTGAGAACAAAAGTTATGACCAAAATACTGACTAGTGTGCAAAGACGAAAAATTTGAGCGCGAAGATAACTTTCCTAATTCGATTGGAACTCTTTTAGAAGTTAATTTGGACGTGATTTTAAATCAATTTTCGACTCCTACAAATACTTAATAGCAGAATATGTATTTGAAAACTCTCACATACATCATATACTCCAATATTCATCAATTTTATCATCAGATTAAGAGAATTCATAATTTTTATGAGAGAATCGAAGAGGACTTACAAGAATTCAATCAAATGAAGACTCAAACTTAATTTTTGGGCAAATAAGAGAAGGCACAAGTGGAGATTTATCAAGAAGCCATTGAAGAGATTCAAGATTTCAAGATACATCTTCAACTTCTCAATTTATCAAAAATAAAAAAATATGATACTTTGAAAATCCGCAAGTGTACGAGATCATGGTCAAATAATATAATGATGAATAGAGTATCGAATCCACGAGAACTAAGTATTCAATTGAATTCAAATTAATTACAACTTTAATCGAATAGCAAACAACTTTTGTGATTTTTTTTATACTAGTCCCTAAATTATCAATTAAACTAATGAAAGTAAGTAAATATGTTTTTCAAATATGTGAAATGCATTGCTAAGATGTCGAATTCCCATTGTTATTTAAATTTTAGTGTAACAATTAAAGTGACAATTTGAAATTAATCTTGTTGGTCAGTTTTCTAATTTAATTGAAAGCATATCTCGACAGCGACATGACCTTTCAATGTCTCGATGAAAGATGCAAACATGATAAATGTATTAATAAGTGTTAGAACACTTATTGAAACAATATAAAGCATAAATCTACATTTCTATCCTCTATCGAACCTTATAATGTTTATTTTATTGTGTTTAAACCTTATTATCTCTCTCGATGACAATAAAATTCACTAACTATATAGGTGATCAAACAATTGAAAAGAACGATATAAACGATAATAAACATCCACAAATCAAATCAAATTTAAATCAAAATAATTAACTAAAAACTAAAAATATCATAACAATGGTTCATTGCATCCTAACAATGTTTAAAATTAGTCTAACATATTGAAATTACAAGAAATAATATTTAAGTGAAAAACTATAACCCGAATTTTTGATAAATTGAAAAGATGAAGATGAATCTTGAAATCTTGAATCTCTTCAATGGTTTCATAATGAATCTTCAGTTGTTCCTTCTCTTCTTTGCCCAAAATTAAGTTTGAATATTCACTTAATTGAATTCTTTTAAGCCATCTTCAATTCTCCCACAAAAATTATGAATTCTCCTCATTTGATGATAATAACTGATGAATATTGGAGTATATGACATATGTGAGAGTTTTCCAATACATATTCTGCTATTAAGTATTTGTAGGCATCGAAAATTGATTGAAAATCACATCCAAATTGACTTCCAAAAGAGTTCCAATCGAATAAGGAAAGTTATCTTTGCGCACGAATTTTTTGTCTTTGCATGTCAGTCAGTATTTTGGTCATAACTTTTTCACCCAACAAGTTATTAAGGCTATTGAAAGTGATTTGAAAATATAATTCAAAGGGCTACAACTTTGTTAGAAATAGAATGTTTCCAATTTGGACTTTTACTATGTCAAAAATGGGTCTCAATTTTTGACTAAAAATCTGAAATATAACTTGTGCGATTGGACATTGATTGGGATAATATTTTGATCATATTCCATTCATTCTTGAGTTTTAATTCTATCTAAATGTCTTCTAACAATCTTCAAAGTATCATCTCATGGTCCGAATCAACTATTGACTTAGCAATTGGGTCCTCAAATTTTGAATTTTGCCATTTTTTTACCAATTTCACTTCTTTCTTTCCATTCATTGTTCAACCATTGAGTTTTACTTATATAACATAAAATACAACAATTTAGGATATATTTTGTCATAAGAACTATCAAATATCATTATTTTAGACCCTGAATAAGTGTATAAAATACACTTATCAAATACTCTCAACTTAAACATTTGTTTGTTCTCAAACAAAATTATAATCTAAATAACAACAAACACACAAGCATGCAAAAATATTTGGTTAGATAATCTAACTTTTTATCTTAGTATTTGAAACTACAGTACTAAATCTACAAAATATTTCAAAGTCACAATACCAAACCGATATTTACTATTCCAATGCAGAACTGGCGTGTGTATGGGAAGAATTAAGTAAACAATCATAAATTTACAAGTTGTTTCAATTCCCGACCCTCTATGGTCAATTATATCCTTTCATATCTCGTATGATTCACACACCCCAAACTTGTTCTTTTTTTTACTCTTTTCCTTGTGTGTAATCTAAGGTTGAAATTTTCATTACTATCATCACCCTCACTATTTTAGGTGGATTCTAGTAATTGTAAGTCTATATATCAATAAATAAGAATTCTCCAATTTTTTGATTGTTTCGACCTCTAGGACTAGAATAGGCTAATAATCCATCATCAAAAATTTTTTTTTTTTTGCACACTCTCTTCCTTAAACTTTCTAAATGACCCATATAACGGGATTTAGGCCGATAACTCCAAAATCAGATGATTTCAGGCACCAAGTTCTAAATACCATAGCAGGCTAAATTTCTCGAGTTATAAAGGCTATGAAGAGATATTTTTTATATATTCTTCTACAATGATTAGTTCAATGCCCCTCATTAAATACTTATCTAATCAAACAAAACTCTTAAGATTTTTGCCCAATTTTATCTCATTAATTTAAGACAATCGAGATAAAAGTTTTCATACATGGAGTCCCAATCCACATCTGTATCTTCTTACAACAACAAAATCACCCCCAAACTATGCTAAATTTGGTCTAAGGATAAGTAATTTAGTATGGTTTGGGTAAAGGATCTATGTCCAATTATATCAACCTATCAATTATATGAATCAACTCATAGCATCACAATGTCCAACTTAATTCTAGTGCACATATAAAATCAAGTTTTGGAAAGTTAAGTCTCAATCACCCTGGCACTTATCATATCCACAGTTCATAAATCAATACCAAATCTCAAATTTAATCATCATTGCCGGCCAAACTATCTAACACACACAAGCACACAACCTAAAATAATAAAATATATATTTTTGTTGAAATTTTTCAATTATATATTAAAGCAATAACGAAAAACAAAAACAAACACTCGAAAAGTAAATACTCAAAGTTTTTTTCACCCTCAGACTTAAAACCGACATTATTTTCAATGTAATAAAACATAAATAAGAATATAAGGGGATGGGAAAAAAGACAAAAGGTACTCCCCGAATTTTTATGTTGAATGTGTGATGCACTATGTGTGACGGTTAAACAATCTTCTTCATTATGATTTCATCATGATCTGTGTTAGTTTGAGTATTCGGCGGCGTCGTGTTCCTGCACATAGCGGTCAAATAAAATATTAAAGATCAAATAATCTAGAACAAGTGTTACTTACCCTAACCAATCGAAATAACCAACAATAAATTCAATGGCTTAAGGGGATGATAGGATAGTGATACCCAATAAATTGAAACGTGCCTCAATCTAATGCAAACTAATAATTAAAATAAATTTATATACAATGCGGTACAGAAAGAAAAATAAATCAAAATGTTAGGAAATTAAGTTGCCTCCCAATAAGCCTTTTTTTATAGTCTTTAGCTCGACTTTGTCAATTGAATAACGAGCACCTAAAGTAGACTTTGGATGCCTTGCCAATTTTCCTTCGTTTGACTTTGATCCACTTTTCATTTAGTCTTCAAACTTCTACCTTACCCTTTTCGATGTAATAGGATGTTTCTATTTCATCCAATTCAATTTCAACTATGTAGACTTCCACTTCTAAATCGAGCTTAATCACAAAATCAATTTTTGGACAACCAATAAAGTCAGAAAAATGTGAGTTGATTTCATCCTCATTGATTGCCACATCCTCATTTGATTCCGTTGTGATTAACTCGTTATTCTCTTTAGTCCCTTCTTCCATAGTCGATATATCTTTGGGTTGAATGATCGGTCCACAATCTAGATCCACAGATAATGAGAAGTCTTCAAGTGGATTGTACCCCCATTGTTGAAATCATTCCCAGTATATACAATCTCTCATAAGCATTTCATTTTCATCCAACTTGGCAATTTCTTCAAAGTACTTTGCAAGTACCTTCTTGTTTAACAGGGAATGACCATATCTCACAAGTTTGATGTCCTCATCCCAATCATCGGGTACAAAATCTCCCACGAGCATGTACTCTTCATCAGATTTTTCAATTGCTTGTTTTCTACGCATCAATTATTTTCGAAATCTCAAAAGTTTCGACGTGTGTAAACTAGTGTAAGAGAACAAGCATTTCCTAATACAATGCACTATGTGGCAATTTTCACAACTTGGATATTCTCCAAGCATATCTTGACATTCCATATAGAGATTTGTCATTACAATAATTTTGTTACTTTACCAATGTCAGAATCATGCATAAATATCTAAAAAGTACAAAGAAAGAATACCAACACAAGATAGATTAAAATTGTAGGGGGCTAGTTAAACGAAATAAAAAGAATAACAAAAAAAGGAAATAACAAAAAAAATGTTAAAAGTAGTAATAAATTAAAAATAAATAAGCAATAAAACTTCAATTAAAGTTAAAATTAATTAAAACTAGTTAAATACAATAGTCCCCGACAACGGCGCTAAAAACTTGATATTTTGAAAACCTGCAAGTGTACGGGATCGTGATCAAATAATATAATGATGAATAAAGTGTCTAACCCACTAGGACTATGTATTTGATCGAGTAAAATTAATTACAACTTTAATCGAATAGCACAGATTTTATGATTTTTTTTAATACTAGTCCCTAAATTATCAATTAAACTAATGAAAGCAAGTAAATGTGTTTTTCAAATATGTGAAAGTATTGCTAAGATGTCGAATCCCCCTTATTAATTCATTTTTAGCACAACTAATTAAAGAAATAATTTGCAATCAATCTTGTTGGTCAGTGTTCTTAATTTAATCGAAAACCTCTCTCAATAGTTATCAAATATATTCCTCTCATGTGACCTTTATATCTCTCGATGAAAGATGTGAACGTGATAAATGCATTAAACTTATGAAAACCATGTAAAACATAGAGGTATATCTCTATCCCCCTATCGGACTTTACAATATTTATTATTTTTAGCTAAAAACCTATCATCCCTCTCGATAATAATATATTCCAATAAATCATCTCACCTAGTAGCTAATTAATTGAAAAGTCGGTGAAAACAATAATAAATATCCAAGAAAATAAATATATTAGTCATCAAAATAATTAATTAATATTAAAAATTTAAAAACAAGGGTTCATCTCATCCTAACAATGTATAAAACTAATCTAACGTATCGAAATTACAAGAAATCATATTTAAGTAAAAATATATAACCCGAATTTTTGATAAAATTAAAAGATGAAGATGAATCTTGAAATCTTGAATCTCTTCAATGATTTCTTGATAAATCTCTACTTATGTCTTCTCTTATTTGCGCAAAAATTAAGTTTGAATATTTACTTAATTGAATTCTTGTAAGTCTTCTTCAATTCTCTCACAAAAACTATGAATTCTGCTCCTTTGATTATAAAGATAAATATTGAAGTATATGATGCATGTGAGAGTTTTCCAATACATATTCTACTGTTAAGTATTTTCAGAATTCGAAAATTGGTTGAAAATCACGTCTAAATTGACTTCAAATAGAGTTCAAATCAAATAAGGAAAGTTATATTCGCGCGCGAATTTTTCGTCTTTGCACAGTAGTCAATATTTTTGTCATAACTTTTGTTTTCGATATCCGATTGAGGACATTCAAATTGATTTGAAAAGATAACTCAAAGGGATACAACTTTGATAGAAATAAAACTTTCTCAATTCGGGTGTTTACTATACCAAAAATGGGTCTCAATTGTTTACTAAAAATCTGAAATATATAACTTGTGCGATTGGATATTGATTGTGATAATATTTTGATCATATTCCATTCTTTTTTGAGTTCTAATTTCATCCAATTATCTTATAGCAATCTTCAAAGTATCATCTCGTGGTCTGAATCAACTATTGACTTTGCAATTTGGTCATCAAACTTTGAATCTTGCTATTTATTTTTTTACCAATTTCGATTCTTTCTTTTCATTCCTTGTTCAACCATTGAATTTTACTTATATAACATAAAATACAACAATTTAAGATATATTTTGTGAGAATAACTATCAAATATCGTTATTTTAGATCCTGAATAAGTGTATAAAATACAGTATAAAATACACTTATCAATGAGTTGATCTTGAGAGTCGAGGATGAGCAAGAAAAATTCAGCATGTACACCACAACCAAGCAACCACTCAATCTCGAAGAATGCTATAAGATTGATGATTAAGATATATATGATCAAGGAAGATGCCATTATGAAAAGGAAATTTGTGAATAGGTTGGAGCATTCCAAGATGGAAAAGGACACTTTAAAATTTGGAAGGTAAAGAACGAAGTATACAAGGTTGGTAATTACAATTTGTACAAGGCCAACAAAGCCTAGTTCGAACCACCATGAGTGATCAATTTTTAAAGTCGAGCCTAAGACTATAAATTGAGTGCTTAATGAGAGAGAGAGAGAGAGAGAGAGAGAGAGAGAGAGAGAGAGAGAGAGAGAGAGAGAGAGAGAGAGAG
>CAIGRP010121721.1:12076-24008 GCA_903798385.1 Fraxinus cuspidata
AGAGAGAGAGAGAGAGAGAGAGAGAGAGAGAGAGAGAGAGAGAGAGAGGTCTATTGCAAAATGAATTTTGGAAAGGAAAGGAAGATAGATGATGGAGTTCTAAAGAAGAGCATCATTATTAGGACACGACGAGTATTGTTAACTTTCTCAAGCTTATGTTGTGCTCACATTGATGACAATGCGCATTTCATGTTTGGATTTTTAGTTTCAGTATTTTTTATTTTTTAAAAAAATATGAGTTATTATTTTATTTTCATATACTGAAGCTTCAGAAAATATCTTCTCATTAATGTGTACTTGTGTGAGTTATATAGTATTGCCGGCTAATTATGTAACTATTTGAAAATGATTCATGAATTATGCCACTTTAGCTAATTTGATACTTGTGCATGTGGGATTGTAATATTTTGAGAAAAATAGTCATGATGATCGCCATGTATTTTTGGATTGATTATATTGATAAAATAGTTTGAATTAATTGTGCCTTTGGTTGAAAAACCTAAATCAATTGAAAACCCAATCACCTATCCAATTGAAATGTTGTTTAGGGGTGGATGATTCAGTTTTGGGAGCTATTTAGATATGTGTTTATTTCGTGCTTGTTGAAAATTTGTGTGGAGTATTTTTCACCAACAGATGAAATCCAGGTGGTAACCATACACTAGGGATCTCATTGCAGCTATTTGTCCCTAAAAAGGCATTTCACTAGTCAAAGAAGAAAGAGGTAAAATCGTAGGAAAAAGCAGCATGCATATATAAATATAACAAATTAAAAATCGAAGTTTAGAGGTGCTACCTACCCCTTGAGTGGATAGAAAAATAGTCGGAAGAAACAATCTAACATTGATGTTATCTATATGTGAGCGAAATATCTACCTACAATCGAGAAAAAAAAAACTTATGTTTTCTTAAATCTATAAGCAATACGATAAAAGGAAGTGCATGAAATAGAAGATGCACTACTTCTTGGCTAAGTTTGGACACTTAATTGGGGATCTAGATTTCTTTGAGATTGCTTAGTTGGTTAAAACTGAATGAGTGTTGTGAAATCAACCTTAGAATAAGCACTCAGGGAGAGATTAACAAACAAGCTTGGGGTGAGCATCCCTCAAGAGAGTAAATAAATAATTAACCATTGGGGATTGAGAAATAACTAACCTAAATATTTATGGTGATTAATTGACTATGCACATACACACATTGATCGAGCATTAAATAAATGAGAACTTATTTTGATAATTTAAGTTAGAAGCTTTTTAAATTTGTTCAAACGAAACCAATACCTAAAGGTGAATATGTCAAACTATCTAATGCATTGGAGTATATTTTTATGTTTGCTTGTGTGTTAAGTTGATAATCTTGCTTGGGACGAACATGAGTTTAAGTTTAGTGTTTTTACACTTGACAAATTATTCTTAATTTAGCAAATTTCTACCTAATTTATTGTAATTATATTAATTGTAGAAGAAATCCAAACTTGAAGGCAATTGGTGTGAAGAAAGAGTAGTTTAGAGCTTAACCAGAGTTAATTTGGAGCTATTAGAGGACATTTACAATATTTGGAGCAAAATTCAACAACAGAAAGTTTGGGGACTCGATTGAAGAGTTTCAAAACTTCAAGTATGGATTATTATGAATAATGGGGATCAAAGTGTGAAAATCAAAAGATGAATGACCCATGATGAAAATAAATGGAAACTCGAGTTGAACCACATAAGAAATCTTGGGACCGAGTTTAACGGATACTAAAAAGAAATAAATTGCTATCGCAAGGGTCACTCCTATGCAATTGCAAGGAGAAAGTTTTTGCCACCAGCAAGTGAAAAGGGACACCATAGGATCGCAAGCTATAACACCCTGTGATTGGAAAGTGTCACGAGAGATCTAGATTTTGTTTCCAAGTTTGATAATGAATGTAATTGGGGGGAACTATAAATAGATATTCATCTATCATTCAAAGGAGAGAATGTTTTATTACAAAACACATATATATCAATTCATACAATTACTTGGAGTTTAAAGAAGGAAGATATTTAAGACGATTATTCTAAGACGTGTTGAAGAGATTTAGATTTCTGATTATCTTACACCTTCTTTTCACAATTTAACGTCGATTGATGTATTTTCAGTCCAAATCTTATTTTGTAATCCACTGATGCTCGACTAATTGTATATATGCAAGAAAAATAGTGAACACTAAATTGTGATGTTTTCATATCAATTTCCAAATTTGACATTAATTACTTGTTTGGTTTGAATGATTGGTAGGATTTTAATGTTTTTGAGTTTTTTGTACATTAATTGATGAGATTTGTGATTGTTGACCCCAAAAACAAACCAACAGAATCCCTACTACTTCTCCTCCACGTAGACGTCACTTGCACACTGAACACCTCATTAGGAGGCAAAGGCCACCGGTAGAGAAAACGTTTCGACGACCATTTGCACTCCAACGGTCAAGTCAACGGCCGGACGAAAGAAAAAAAGAGTGCAAGAGAAGGAAGAGGGATTTGGATAGGGTTAGAAAACGTACCTTAATTATGAAATGAATCACACATATATAGGAAATGTAAAAGGGCATGTGGTCCTAATGGATCGGACCCAAGCTTAGGCCCAAAAAGATTCGACTTGATTAAATAGGTCTACTGTAAATAAATAGTCAATACCA
This sequence comes from Fraxinus cuspidata, assembly GCA_903798385.1. Taxonomy (NCBI): domain Eukaryota; kingdom Viridiplantae; phylum Streptophyta; class Magnoliopsida; order Lamiales; family Oleaceae; genus Fraxinus; species Fraxinus cuspidata. The sequence goes on from CAIGRP010121721.1 coordinate 14,745, forward strand.
CGTCATATATAGGTGTAACAATAGTCCCCCAAGTTGGAGTTGTATATTCATGTGCGGGTCGGACTTTGAAGTATAAATAATCAAGTTGGCCATTGTGGGATCATCTTCGTCGAGTGTATGCTACGTAATTTATAGCTATAACAATAGATCCCCAAGTCTGAGTTGTACATTCATGTGCAGGTCGAATTTCGAAATACAAGGTGTCAGTGGGTGAGGTCTTACAAATTGCCTCAAAAGTATAAGTAGGTCGGATAAGCGAAGACTTACGAACTGCCTCGAAAATATGCTTCGGTCCCAGATAGGTAAGGACTTACGAATTGCCTCAAGAATATAAACTGCTCCACTGAGGACTTACGAACTGCCTCAGAAAACATGTGCGAGCCTGAATAAGCGAGGACTTACGAATTGCCTCGAAAGGTAGATACTACATATAATATGTCGAAATTTCGGTAGCATCTCCTCTATCATATGGACTAAACCAACATGCAATACAATATAATATCTCTGCCGCATATATATAAAATAAATCGGGAACCATTTGCCCATCAAATTACTTATGAAGATAAAGTGAATAATGATATATCACATTTCCCCCAAGATATAATATGAAAAAAGCCTATCATGTATTATAACAGGTCATATGCTTACACAATTTAATGTAATAGTAGTACTATAGTGAAGCAAGTAACACGTTGATAACGTGACATACGTACTGGCAATAGCAAAAATAGTGTCATGACATGCTAGCAATGATGTGGTATGCGTACTTGGTACCAATAATATAATGCATATGCTAGCATTGATAATGTAATAATACAAGGATACTAGTATCACCATAGTCTCCCAAGTCTGAGTCGTACATTTATGTGTTGGTTGGACTTGGAATATAAGCCACTGTAATGAAGCTGATGTAGAGACAAAGCTAAATATATAAACAGTTGTGATAAGCTGATGTAAAGGTGATGTAATTGCTCAAGAGGGAGAGCCATATTGAAGCAATGAAGCCTATGATGAGACTGCATACAGCGAGATGCGGCCCTTACCGAAGAGGCCAAGCCATATTGAAACAACTGAAGACAGGGATGAGGCTGAATAAAGCGAGGTGAGACCCTTGCTAAAGAGGGAGATCCATATTGAAGCAAGTAAAGCCGATGATGAGGTTAAATAAAGCAAAGCGAGGCCTTTGGTGGAGAGGACGAGCCATATTGCTGAATGAAGTGAGGCGAGGCCTTTGCTGAAGAGGGCGAGCCATATTGAAGTAATTGATGTTTGTGATGAGGCTGAATAAAGTGAGGCAAGACCCGTGCTGAAGAGGACAAGCCATATTGAAGCAATTGAAGCCTGTGATGAGGCTGAATAAAGCGAGTCGAGGCCTTTCCTGAAGAGGGCGAGCCATATTGAAGCAACTAAAGCATGTGATGAGGCTGAATAAAGGGAGGCGAGGTTTTTGCTGAAGAGTCATATTACTAAATAAAGTGAGGTAGGCCTTTGCTAAAGAGGGCGAGCCATATTGAAGTAACTGAAGCTTGTGATGAGGCTGAATAAAGGGAGGCAAGGTTTTTGCTGAAGAGTCATATTACTAAATAAAGTGAGGTAGGCCTTTTCTAAAGAGGACGAGCCATATTGAAGTAACTGAAGCTTGTGATGAGGCTGAATAAAGCGAAGCAAGGTTTTACTGAAGAGGGCGAGCCATATTGAAGAAACAGAAGCTTGTGATGATGCTGAATAAAGCGAGGTGAGGCATTTGTTGAAGAGGATGAGCTATATTGAAGCAACTGAAGCCTATGATGAGGCTAAATAAAGCGAGGCGAGACCCTTGTTGAAGAGGGCGAACCATATTGAAACAACTGAAGCCTGTGATGAGGTTGAATAAACTGAGGCGATGTCCTTATGTAAGCAATAGAGACGATGCTCTGAATGTTAGTTGTAGAGGTGATGCTCTAATGTAAATAGCTAAGGCGATACTCTAAAATATAAGTAGCTATGATAAGCTGATGTTGAGGCGAGGCTCTAAATGTGTAGATGCTCTGAGTATATGAGTAGTAGAGACGATGCTCACTTATGGGCTCGCCATAATAAATCTAAATGTAACATATGGGCTCGCCATATAAAATTTGAATATAATGTAAGAGCTTGTCATACTTAACGTAACGTATGAGCTTGTCATAGTTAATAAGTTATGAAGATATGAGCTTGTCATATTTTAATCGTTGAAAGAGTGTATGAGCTTGTCATACTTAAGGTAACTTATGAGCTTGTCATAGTTAATAAGTTGATGGAAATATGGACTCGCCATATTTTAACCATTGAAGGAGTGTATGAGCTTGTCATATTTAACGTAACTTGTGAGCTGTCATATTTTATAAGAAAACCATGACCTATGCTTGCCTTCGGTAATAAGAAAACCACGAGTTAGGGCTCACCTTCAAATATGAGAGAAACCCGAGACATCTAAAAACAAGTAGGAACAACCAATACATGACGGGTCTCTCTTTATTCAAGGAATGATAACTCCAAGAAATACTGTATCTTCCTTTATTCAATGAATGAGAACTCATAAAAATATCACATCTTCCTTTATTCAAGGAACAAGGACTTCGAGATACCGCCTCTTCCTTTGTTCAAGGAACTAGGATTCCAAGATATACCGCCTCTTCCTTTATTCAAGGAACGAGGACTCCAAGATGCATCATCTTCCTTTATTCAAGAATCGAAGACTCCAAGATGCCGCATCTTCCTTTATTCAAGGAACGAGGACTTATAGAAATACCGCTTCTTCCTTTATTCAAAGAACGAGGATTTCAAGAGATACTGCCTCTTCCTTTATTCAAGAAACGAGAACTCCAAGATGTCGTCACTTCCTTTATTGAAGGAACGAGGATTCAAAGAGATACTGCATATTCCTTTAGTTAAGGAACAAGGACTCCAAAATGCTGCATCTTCTTTCATTCAAGGAACGAGGACTCATAGAAATAATGCATCTTCCTTTATTCAAGGAATGAGGACTCCAAGATGTCGCATCTTCCTTTATTCATGAACGAGGATTTCAAAAGATACCGCATCTTCCTTTATTCAAGGAACGAGAACTCCAAGATGCTGCCTCTCCTTTATTCAAGAAACGAGGACTCCAAAATGCCTCATCTTCCTTTATTCAAGGAACAAAGACTCATAAAAATACTGTCTCTTCCTTTATTCAAGGAACGAGGACTCCAAGATGCCGCCTCTTCCTTTATTCAAGAAACAAGGACTCATAGAAATACCGCATCTTCCTTCATTCAAGGAACGAGAACTCCAAGATGTCACCTCTTCCTTTATTCAAGAAACGAGGACTCCAAGAAATATCATCTCTTCCTTTATTTAAGGAACGAGGACTTCAAGATGTACCGCCTCTTTCTCTATTCAAGGAACGAGGACTCATAGAATATTGCATCTGATATTATGAAATCCACGTGCTAGGCTAGCCTTCAATAAATAAAGAATCCATGAGCAAGCCTCGATGTGCAAGGACTTATTGGCTCGCATGGAATAATAGAGATGATCAAAAGTGTCTTAAATAAGAGAAATCCGAGCTCAACATTTTGTTGATCACTTGATGTGGATAGTTGTAATTTTGAATTTTCAGCCCGAATCGTATTCAGTGCCCCCAAGAAATTAATAAAGAAGGAAATTGAAGCATAATTTGCACATCCTCCTTAAGAAGTCATGCTGGCAACAAAATGAATTTATTTTCCTCATTTAATATCTATTTGGCACTTTGAGCCTAAACATTCATTCCTTTCAAGCCATGGCAGAATTATTTTTCCCAAATGATAACCTCATTAAACTTGAGTCAATGATCATAGAAACTGTGTATATAAGCCAAACAAATTCACCTTCAGAATCCTCAAAATAAAGGTCGGTCAGTATATAAATTTTCAATTTAGGAATAGCAGCCTATTTAAACCTTGTAAATTGGGATTGGGTGTAAAATTGTAGTGGTCCAATAATATATTCCAATGGCAACTAATTGTATCTTAGAGCATAAATCTTAGGCCCATAATCCTTAATCCACAAATAGAATATAAAAATAAGCCTTTTAAGTTCATAGGGCCCATTAATTTTTTTATCCATAAAGAAGTATTGGGAACTGATGAAAGTAAATACCCAAGCCCATTCCACAATACCCAAAAGCCCAACTATGAGTAAAAGTGGTCATCCAAATTTTAAGTTGACAATTTGCTTTTGGCCGGCACACAAAGCAATCAAAAGTACCTGTTTATTTGAACACGTCACTGTCGGTCTGTCTCCATCAAGAATTAATGCCCACAGTGGAAAAAATTGGACCAAAGTTGGACAATGGACCGACGGTTATTGTGGTGTGGCGGATTTCTTCTAGCGAATTCCAACGTCTGCTTTAATGGCCTTTGACGAAGGTCAAGTTATACATGCCTCTCTCAACGAACACCAATGGAGATCGCGAAACACTGGGGCTGCCTCAACAGTGGGAGTTACCCCGTTAGTGAATGTGGTGGCTCCGACAGCGATTGGAGGTTATAACATTTTCATTTGACCAAATTTTTTGCCAAACATTGAAGGTTCCTTGGTTGGTAGTGGGTGTTTTTCTTTTTCCAGTAGCTACTTTGTTTCCTATGGTAAATCCTAAAATTTAGTCTTTGAAACACAAAGCAATGGTGGCTTCCCTATCTATGAACTTGATGCCAGAATATGCTAGGAGAATTATTTTGGTTGCTCATCACCATCTGCTCTCTGTCATTCTTATGGCTGGTTTTGTATTTCTTTTGATGTTGAGTTTGCTCCAAAAAATAGGCAGATATGGCCAAACACAGGGAAGCACACAAAATATATTTTTTGGACAGACCAATAGGTGAATGTTTATTGAATAAATCCACCTTTTTCCTTAACTATTTTCATGACTAGTTTCTTCAATCATTAATCGGTAATGGCCATTTTTCATGGTGGATTTTTCAACCCGGTTTCTTCAACCTTTCGCCGGAAAATTCCTTTGTTCAAGGAGATTTTCAATACCCATTTTTCTTCTTCTTTAGAGGCTGACTTTGTGATCTTTGGGTAGAACTGCCCAGAAAATTTCTTTATTTTCGGTTGCTGTCTTTGCTCTTTTTTCCAATGGAAAACTGCCAGGGAAATCCGGTGGCCTTTGCAATGTGGTAATAACATGGTTAATTTACCATTTTCCACAAATTGGGCCAATTTGTTGACCCCAAAAAATGAATCAATAGAACCCCTACCACGTCCCCTCCACGTATACGTCACCTGTACACTAACACCCCGTTAGGAGGCAAAGGTCACCAGTCGAGAAAAATGTCCAGCGGCTGTTTGTACTCCACGGTCAAGTCTACGGCCAGAGAAAAGAAAAAATGAGTGCAAGAGAAGGAAGAGGGATTTGGATAGGGTTAGAGAACGTAGTTTAATTATGAAATGAATCACACATATATAGGAAATGTAAATGTGCATGTGGGCCTAATGGATCGGACCCAAGCTTAGGCTCAAAAAGATTCGACTTGATTAAATAGGTCTACTATAATTAAATAGTCGATGTCACGTAATATATAAGTGTAACAGTTATTTCTATTTCATTTGAAAGATGATAACATATAATCAATGGGATGTAATTATAAATCAAATGAGTGACAAAGTGGTGCATAAGTTATGTTCCAAATTTATAGCCATAGCTTGAGACCAATTTTTCACATTGAAATTATTCGATTTGGAAAAATAATATCTAGAAAAAGTGTAGCATTTTGAGTTAGCTTTCTAATACACTTTGAATTACTTCATTCCGATGTCGACAGAGGAAGATATGATAAAAATACTGATAGCTGCTCAAAGAGAGCTCGATGGTCGCCCTTCGGGCGCTCTAGCAATTTTACAGTATTTGAGTACTTGTTGAGCCCCGATGTCCTTGAGTGGTCGTATTACATGGTGAAATCCTATTTTGCGATTTTTAGCCTTTTTACAATCTCAAACTACTTCAAACACTTCAATTATAAATATCCAAGTCATATTCCGTCCCACACGTATGTTGAGACTTTATTCATTCAAGAGAACATCCTATAGAAGATCAAACACCAAGTCCATAATTCTTTTATTCAACCACAAGATCAAAACACATAAAAGATCAAAACACAATACTTTATCAAATAGCCTTCAGAGTTCTGAAGATCGGGAAAAGTGAGTGAAGTTCTAGTTTGTGAGAAATGGGTTCATTCTTGTTAATTCGCGAGAGGAAAAAGAAATCTAGAAGTTCTAGAGTTGGTGCTGGAGCGCAAGTCAAGGAGTTTTTTTCGGTGATTATGGTTCTGGGTTAGAGTCTACTAATTAAGATTTAGTTGTGTCTGGACCAATCTTATAAGTTTATTCTTTTATAGTAGATTATTTACTCTTGAAGAGTTTTTTAAGTGGTTTTCTTTTGTTAACGAATATTGGTGTTATTTACTTTTACTATTTTGATCTACATGGTTGATTGATTAATTAGGGTTTAATTTGATTAAACTTGTTTAGCTAGAAATAATAACTAGTGACTTGTTACTTATTATTGACTGTTAATTTTAATTCCACATAATACACATATTCACCCTCATTTGGGTGTTAGTTGGGTCGAAACCTCGTTATTTTCAATTGGTTTCATAATAAAGTGGAGTATTCATGGTTTCCTCCTATTTATTTATGTTTATAATTTCAAGAAACTCAATTTTTCTCTCACAAACATATAATCAACAAAGGATTAGTGTTTACTCCCGTTTGATTGTATTTATAATTTGCTTTCCATTTTTTTCTTTTTTTTTTTCAGGTATGATAGAAATATCTGTATCATGAATTTTGGAAAGGAAAGGAAGATAAAAGATCGAGTTCTAAAGAAGGGCATCACTATTATGACATGTCGAGTATTGCTAACTTTCTTTAAGCGTATGTTGTGCTCATGTTGAGGATAATGCATATTTCAAGTTTGGGATTGTAATTTCAATAGTTTTCATTTTTTTTAATATAAATTATTTTTTTTCACATAAATTTAAAAAATATTTTCTTGTTATTATGTGTACTTGTGTGAGTTGTATAGTATTGCTGGCTAATTATGAAACTATTTGAAATTATTTATGGTTCATGAATTGTGTCACATTAGCTAATTTGATACTTATCCATGTGGATCGTAATATTTTGAGCACAATAGTAATCATGATCGTCATATATTTTTGGATTGATTTTATTGATAGAATAGTATGAATTAATTTTGCCTTAGGTTGAAAAACCTAAATCACAATTGAAAACACAATCACCTAACCAATTGAAATGATAGTTCAGGGGTGGATGATTCAATGTTCGGAGCTATTTAGATGTGTTTATTTCGTGCTTGTTGAAAATTTGTGTGGAGTATTTTTCAGCAACATGTGGTAATCATACACTAGGAATCACCTCGCAACTATTCGTCCCGATAAAAGGCATTCCACTGGTCAAAGAAGAAAGAGGTAAAATTGTAGGAAGAAGCAGCCTGTATATATAAATATAACGAGGTCATTGCTGAGCAGTGCTACCTACCCTTGAGCGGATAGAAAAATAGTCGAAAAAACAATCTCATTGATGTTATCTATATTTGAGCAAAATATCTACCTATAAGTGAGAAAAACTCGCGTCTTCTTATATCTGTGAACAATATGATAAAAGAATATTCATGAAACAGAAAACGCACTACTTGGCTAAGTTTGGAAACTTAATTGGGCTCCAGTTTTCTTTGATGTTGATCAACTTTATTGAAGCTTGAAGGTTGAGACACTCAAATTTTGGAAGAATCATCACAAATCGAGTTAATTACTTTCATTGGTAAAACTAACTAAACTTGAGCTATAATGAAATGTGTTCTGAAATCAACTTTAGAGAAAGCACTCCGGGAGAGATTGAAGATCAAGTTTGGAGCGAGCATCTTACAAGAGAGTGAACAAATAATTCACCATTCGGAGTTGGGAATAATCAACCTAAATATTTGTGGTGATTGAATTGATTATGCACACACACATTGATTGATCATTAAATAAATGAGAATTTATTTTGATAGTACAACTCAAAAGATTTTTAAGATTTGTTCAAACAATTTCAATACTTAAGGTGAATACGACAAACTATATATTGGATTGATGCATTTTTCTGTTTGCTTCTGTGTTAAGTAGATAATTTTGCTTGGAACGAACAAGAGTTTATATTTATGAATATATTTGATAAGTGTGTTTTTTGTGTTTTTTACACTTGACAAATTATTGTTAATTTAGCAAATTTCTACCTAATTTATTGTAATTATATTAATAGTAAGAAAAAAAATGGAACTTGGATGCAATTGGTATGAAGAAAGAGTGACTTAGAACTTAGCCAGAGTTGATTTGGAGATATCAGAGGACATTTACAAGTTTTGGTAGCTAAATTCAACAGTGGAAAGTTTGGGGACTCGATTGAAAATTTTCAAAAGATAAAGACCTATGATGAAAATAAGAGGAAAATCGAGTTGAACAAAATAAGAAATCTAGGGACCAAGTTGAACGAATACTAAAAAGAGATAAATTGCTATGACAAGGGTCACTTCTATGCTATTGAAAGGAGAAGGTTTTCGCCACCAGCAAGTTAAAAAGGGAAACCATAGGACTGCAAGCTATAACATCATGTGATTGCATGGTGTTGTGAGAGAATCCAGATTTTGTTTCAAGTTTAAAGACAAATGTAATTGGGGCACGAGTTTTGACCTAATTATGGAACTATAAATAGAGATAGTCATCTGTCATTCAATGGGGAGAAGCTTTTAATATAAATGCATATAATTACTTGGAGTTTAAAGAAGATATTTGAGAAGATTCAAAAATTCAGATTATCTTCCACCTTTTCACAATTTAATGTCGGGTGATATATTTTGAGTCCAAATCATATTTTCGTAATCCAATTATGCTCAACTAATTGTATAAATGCTAGAATAATGGTGAACACTATATTATGATGTTTTCATATTAATTTCCAGATTTTGACCTTAATTACTTGTTTGGTTTTGATTGATTGTTAGGATTTTAATGCTTTTGAGTTTGTTTTGGTCATTAATTGATAAGAATTGTGATTTCTATTCATCCGAGAAAAGTAATAGAAATAATAGCATGTAGTAACAATTATGTAAAGTTCGACATGGAAATAGATACACGACTGTGCTTGGTAGCCAACCATCTCTCTCTCCTTAAGTTGCAAGAGTAGGATCAGAAAGATAAAAAAAAAAAAAAAAAT
>CAIGRP010121723.1:0-11335 GCA_903798385.1 Fraxinus cuspidata
TTAACGCGTAGTAGGTTCAAACTAGCCTAACTTTTATATCATTGCATAGGTTAGACCGCAATAAAAAAACATTTGACTAAAGAGTAACCAACAACATTTGTTGAGTGACAACAAAAGTGTGACTTACACGCCTAATTTCAGCAGCTAGTTGAAGTATTATTCCAAGATTTGCAGGCGGAGTATGAACATTCCGTTAACTGAGTTAACGGTTTGAATGGAAGGTCCTAACCTTGGAAGAAGAAAGTAAAGATGAAGCTAGATGTGTTTGAGGATGAAAAATCACGATATAAGAACATGTGTCAAAGCGTTGAGGAATACACTAAGGCATGAGCTGTTCTTTTAGTCGATATCAGGAGACTCGCTTTAGATTTAATGCAGACGCAGTTGGACAATTGAGCCTACTTCGAATGGATAGACAGTAAAATTACCAAATTGTAGGAGGAACTCCAAACGGCTAAAATTGGTTATTTTCTTACAATAAAAGATGGTATTCAGGCACGAGATGGACTGATTTTACTCCATCGAAGGTTAAAAAGTAGAAAGGCTAGACTTTCTAATGCGAAGTCTGCAGTTGATGAAAAGAAAGCTTACAAAACAAATTTTTTTGAAGAATCCATGCAGAAAGACGAAACATAGTTCTCGATATTATCAGAAAATTTCATCATGAATGAAACACGGATTTCTTAGAGGTTCATGAAGAGAAATTCATCAATACCTAGTCTTCAAAATTTTCTCTGCTAGCTTCTAGGGCTTTTTGTTTTTTCCAATTCCGTTGAGCCTTTTCAACTTGTGGATCCTTTTAATATTCCTATACGTGAGGTCATTACTATTACTGAGTCAGATGACTCTCCTATCAATTGATGGCCTTTTTAGCATTCTATCCAATTTCAAGGAATGTATTTAGCGCCGTTGGGTCCTCTTCATTGTTTTTACTCTTTTTTTTATATACAAGTTCTTTTTAAATTATTTACTTGCTTTGATGTCATATTTTGGTATTGCTTCACGATTTGTTTGTTTTGGTCGATAGCCATATTTTGCATAATTGTAAATAATTTCGTAACTCGCAAATATAAACCATACAATGTTGTATTATGTTACAAAATGTGTTACTGAAATAATTAATCGCGATTNACAAAATGTGTTACTGAAATAATTAATCGCGATTTTTATTCATAAGTACTTTTCCTATCTTGCTATACCGAACTTTTTTGTCATGACGATTTGTAACTAAGGATAGCCTTAAGCTCACCCTTCACAATTTGTGATTATGATGGGATGAACTTCAATCCAACTTTTCTCGTCAAAGTAACTCTTTGACTTTTCACCATTTCACTGGCATTTATTTCGGAGGAAATAGTCTCGCCTTTAATGATGGAAACATTGGCTAGATTAACCTCGCCAATAACCCGAGTTTCATAGTTAGCGGAATGAGGCTCACCTCTCAATTTTTTGAACCTAAAATGATTTAGGTCATAAAACCTAAACAGAGAATCCACATATCGGTTGTTCAATTCAATTTGTTTGGATTTTGCAAGGCTCAATAGCTTTTAAAGTATACTGGACTAATCAACTGGCCGAGATCGTATATCTAAAGATAGAGAAATAATAAATGTAATGGAGACCCATAATAACATTACTGAGAAAATAAAATAGCATTTAGCTAGTCCCAGTATAGGAAACAATGAGAAGTTCTAAACAGAATGGCTTAATATAATTAACACTATGCTGGAGATGTAGAATCATTAATGAGCCAAGAAATAGATTAGCGTCTTCATACCATTTTGCAAACAAAAATGCTGCTAATGACCGATTCGTAGAGGATAAAAGGATATGTATGTATATAGTTCTGGAGAAGCATCTAAACTTGGCTTTGGTAGGATTTGAATACCATATTAGTTCCTTCAGATGACAACATCACATAATGATCATGTTTCAGGGGAAAATAATCCCTTAGCTCCGATAATCTATTTTTTCCATCAATTATATGTTCATTATTTCTCATCTTAGTTTCAAAAATACTGTTTGTTACAAGGAATGAAAGTAGCAAATATTTCAATATAGGTCTAAGAAACCAATCGTCTTAAATGACCTATATTAATTTGATGAACATGAAATAATCATACACAAAAAGCTCATCGTAAAGAACTTATACAGATACACAGGGTAATTACCACTTTGTACGACAATGAGAATTAGTTTGCTGACGTCTAATAAGTTTATCTGACAAGAAATTTTCTCCTTAATGGCCCAGAAATAAGTGACTTACAAAATGACTTGTCTAAGAGGTAATCTATAAAAAAAAGTACCGCTACTCCACCTAGTCTGGTCACTCCAATCCTTTGTATTATATTCCCTAAAATGTATCCTTGCTCATCACAAACAAGCTCATGTACCTTAAATAATTGATATTTGGCACAACGAAACCTTATCATAGGAGGAAGAAAAAGAAGAGGAGAACATAAACAAAGACAGATCATTTTCAAAATTCTTTGTAAGATAAATGAAAAAATTGAATACTATTTTAGTTTAAAAGGATACTCTACATGCAAATAGGAAGAAGCATTTCTATTCATTACATACAAAGACAACTTGATGCATGCATTAAATTAGAGAGCAACTACCGTTAAATTCTCAAAAAGTTAACTTTCTGTTGAGAGATAAATCGCATACCACGGACTTGGACTACTCCCCTTAACAAGCTCATCCTTTCAAGATGGAACTTCAATTCTTAATATAGTAGCATAGCCCAAAATGCTCAAACAACCACTAGATCGTTCTAAAACCTATAACAAGCAATTAGATTCCAAGATCTCGGCTAGGCTCAGCTTTGATTTCATCAACTTCTGAACCATACTTACCCAGTACAAGCAAAATTATTGTTATCGACATATATATTTTTCAACCCGTCTTTTATAGTATCAGATGTTTGCTTTCCTGAAAGAGGTTTTTCAAGCATAATTCCTTAAGTGTCAGTGTGGTATTCATTGGAGAAGCACTTGAGGCTATTTTCCTTAAGACATTGAGACAATACTCTAGTGTGTCTGCTTGATCTCTCCTGACCATTGCTATCCCTTTTTGGAGTTTTAAAATTCAAGCATATGTGGTGTATAGAGGTCACAATTTTAGCCGTTTCAAAGTGGGCCTTCCAAGGATCTCATTGTATGTGGACTTGCTATCTATAATTAGGAAGTCTATGTATCCATAGTATACAGTTGACTTCTCTCCTATTTCAATGGTTAATGTAACATGTTCTCTAGGGAGGATCTCCTGTAAAGCCTAAAGGGGTTCAGCCATGAGTACCTAGGGATGATCGACATGCATTTGGTTAAAAGCATTTCCAAATAATATGTTAACAGAGCTACCTATCTACTAACATGTGGCTAAGGTCATCTCAAGCTATTATAGCCCGCACTACCAATGCATCACTACGAGGATATATAATTCCCTACTGATCATCATTATTGAAAGTTATTGGAAGAGATGCAGGTTAGGAATTACCTTGAATCTAGAAGTTCTCTACTGTGGGATTTTTAGCAACTCGAACATAATTATTTTGCACATTTGTTGTTTTCCCAACAACATATGATCCTTCAATAATAATATGAATCTCTCTTACTCATGGTTGAGAGTGTGGTTGCATGTTTGTGCTCACAAGGAGTCTGTATGCTTTGATCTACCTCCACAACCTTTCCCTCTGGTACGTGTGTATAGAGGCATTCGGTTGTCAGATCCTTCTTGCATTCCGCCTTGCTGAATTTCCAGCTTCACCATCCTAATTACTCGTAGCGTTCATCTGTGTCGAGATCCCTGCTACTATAAATTTTACAAAATTTTTTCTTTAGATTTTTAGGGATGAAGGTGCTTCTCCTGCTACTTGTAAGGGTGCTCTAGAGATCACGTATACTTTTCTTTTGTGATCATTAAGGCGCGTGTCTGATGCTTCGGTAATCTAGGCACATATTTTGAGGCTTTTCCCATGAGAACCAAAAATTTTTACATTCTTTTGGTTCTCTATCGTATCTTTAGTAAGGATCTCGTTTTATTTCACATTTACCAGCTAATGGTAGGAGGTGGATTCTTGTTACAGATATCCTACCAGAAGGGAGTTGTCACGATTCAGACCTCAATTTCACCTCCTCTTTAACTGCAGCTACCTTGCAACAGAATTCAGCTAAAGCCAGCTAAATGAATCAAAAAATCCACAAAGAAAAACATAAATATAGGTCGGAAAAAATAATGAAAAACTAAGAAGAGGTGAGGGATAAAGTGAATTGTAAACTCAATCCACTAATAACAGAATTTCATAACCAAGAATCATACCATTTGTACTGAGTATACGAATATATACACCCAGCTGAAAAAGGTGTTTTGCCCCCAACATAATTAAAAAAACAATTTCAATCATTACATTTTTAATTGAAACAAAATGATATTGTTTCGGCTGAGATAAAACGACGTCGTTCCCAAATTCAAATGTTAGGTAATTCAATTTCTTCTTCATCTTCTTTCTTCTCTTCTGGCTTTGCTAAGAATCTCCTTCATTTGTTTCTTTTGCCTTCATTCCCTAGGTGTTTCCTCCATAACAATCATTCCGCTGACTTTGTTCGTGTCCCCAAGATCTACAAATAGGGAAATGGCTTTTGATCCAATCTGCATCTTTCAGGTTGCACTTTCTGGTGAAGAATCTGACCAATGAATAAGCCACTGAACTATCGATTGGTCCTTTCGCTGCACCGTTCTGGTTTGTAAGATAGAAAGGGACAGATGCTCTGGTAGGGAAGCACAATATCTTTCTGGTAATTGTAAAACTAGTATAACCTTTTCTCCAAGATGTTTCTTCAACAAGGATACATGGAACACATGAATCTTTGATCCTTCAGGTAAAGCCAATTGGTAAGACATTTCTCTAATTCTCTTAGTGATCTGATATGGACTAAAGTATTTAGCCCTTAACTTATGATGAGGCCGGCATTCTACTGACTGCTGGGAATAAGGGTGAAGCTTAAGAAAAAACCCAATCCCCCTCCTTGAAGGACTTTTCTGTTTGATTTCTATCAGCGTAATGTTTCATTTAAGCCCTTGCTTTTGATAGGTTCTCCTTAAGTAGTTGGTCTAGTGTATACCTTTTCTGGAGTAATTCATCCACTAAAGCCATATTAGATTGTTGGAAGGGCCTTAGCCTCAATTGGGGAGCCTTCATTCCATATAAGGCTTCAAATGGAGTCATCGGATAGCAGTATGGTAGGTGGTGTTGTACCACCATTTAGAAAAAGCCAACCACTTTCCCCACTGCTTAGGGTGTTGGTAAACCATATACCTCAGATAGATTTCCAAGCATTGGTTGACCCTTTCAGTTTGCCCATTTGTTTAAGGGTTGTAGGCAGAGCTGTAACGAAGCTTAGTGTCAAGAGATCAAAGAGTTCCAGTCAAAATTTGCGGGTGAAGATCTTGTCCCTGTTAGAAATTATACTTTGAGGCATCACATGCAACTTGTAAATATTGTCTAGGAAAAGTTGAGCCACTTTTGAAGCTAAAGGGGGATGTGTCATAGCCAGAAAATGTCCATATTTTGTGAACCTATCAACCACTACCAGAATGGTATTCTTTCCTCCTGAATTGGGCAATCCTTCGATGAAGTCCAAGCTGATATGGCTCCATGAGTGTAGGGGTTGAGGCAAGGGTTGTAGTAGTCTTGGGTAGGAAACATGTTATCCCTTACATCTCTGGCACACTTCACACTGTAGTACCACTTGTCTAATCTCCTTATTCATTCTTGGTCAGTAAAATAACTGCTTTGCTCCATAAGGCTACTATAAATATCAGAATGGCCTCCTTCTGGTGACCCATGCAGGTTCTGAATTAACTTGGATCTGATGTCCCCTCCAGTTCCAATATATATTTTAACCTTATGTATCAACAACCCATTTTCATAGGTGAAGTCAGTGTCAGACTTTGGATTTATCAACGGTGACTGGATTTTCTCTTCTGCTTCCTTATCCTCCTTATAACTTCCAACAACTTCTTCAATCCAGGAAGGGGTAACTATTGAAATTCTGGAACATTTAGAACTTCCCTCGTGTCTCCTTGAGAGTGCATCTGTCACAACGTTATCCACCTCCCTTTTATAGACAATTTCATAACTGAGACCAAGAAGTTTGGTAAGCCACTTCTGTTGGAGTGGGGTTGTGATCCTTTATTCAAGTAGGTATTTGAGGGCTTGGTAGTCAATCTTCACCACAAAGTGGTGGCCCTCTAGGTATTATCTCCATTTACATACTGTAGTTACTAGGGCTAACAACTCCTTCTCGTATATAAATAGTCTTAGGTTTCTGACTCCAACTACTTTACTCAAGTAAGCCAAAGGTCTTCTACTTTGCATTAACACCACTCCTATGCCACCTTGACAAGCATCAGTTTCTATTATCAAGGATTGGCTGAAATTAGGAAGAGCTAACACTGGGTGGAACTCATTGCTTCTGTTAACACAACAAGGGCTGAATTCATTTTTTCTGTCCAACGGAAGTTGTCCTTCTTCAATAAGTTAGTGAGAGGTTTGGCTATGATCCCATAACCTCTAACAAACTTCCTGCAATAACCTGTGAGGCCTAGAAACCCCCTTAATTGCTTGATGTTTGTTGGTTTAGGCCACTGCCTCATTGCTTCAACTGTGATAGGATCTGTTGATACCCCATGTTGGTTGATTATATAGCCCAAATACTCCACATATGTCTGCCCAAAACTACACTTAGATCTCTTGGCATATAACTGGCGTTTCTGCAGAATTTTCAACACTGATCTGAGGGGTGGCACTGGGTAGTTATGTTTTGACTGTAAACAAGAATGTCATAAAAAAATACCAACACATAATCCCTTAACTATCCTTAAATACCTCATTCATGAGGCTCTAAAAAGTGGTAGGGCATTGGTGATGCCGAAGGGCATCACCTTAATTTTATATAGGCCTTGGTGAGTTTTGAAGTCGATTTTATGGGTGTTAGCCTCTGTAACTCTAATTTGGTGGTATTGTGCCCTGAGGTCGATTTTAGAATAGAATTTGGATTCATTCAACTCATCCAAAAGCTCATCAATCAGAGATATGGGGATTTATCTTTGATAGTAAGGTTGTTTAACTGCCTGTAATCCATGCAGAACCGCCATGATCCATCTTTCTTATTAACTAAGAGGATTGGAGATGCAAAGGGCTGTTGCTGTGCTTAATCATGCCATTGTCTATCATTTCCTTAACTAGCTTTTCAATTTCAGATTTCTGTATGAAGGAGCATCTATATGGTCTAATCTTGAAGGGTTGACCACCCTCTTTCAGAGGTATATGGTTATCATGAGTTCGAGGAGGCGGCAACCCTTTTGGTTCCTCGAATACCATAGAAAACTGATCGACAACTTTAATGACTTGGTTTGGAATTTCTTCTCAGTGATATAGTATAATTGTCCAACAATTCCATATTGTTGTTCCTTGAATAAACTTTGTACTTCTTCCACCTCTATCATCACAACTTGAGGTTCTACATTCTCACTCCTTAGTGTTATTTCCTCCTGTTTGTGTTTGAATTGAACGTACCTCTATTTGAAGTCGAATAGGATAGGTCCAAATTGACTCATCCAGTTAATCCCTAGCACCATATCACTGCCTCCAAGGTTCAAGGTTCCCATCTTATAATGGAACTCCCAGTTGTGTATTTTCCAAACTAGTGGGTGAATTAAAGTTTTACTCTCCAGTTTCTCACCATTTGCCTCCCTCACTATCACGGTTTTAGATCCCTCTATAGGATAGTTCAACTCCTTAGCCAGCCTATTATCTATGAAACTATAAGTTCTTTCACTATCTATTAAAATAGATATCATCCTTCCTTTTAAAGTTCCTGGAATTATGATGGTTTCGTGCCTTGGATTCCATGACCTCTTCCTCATCTGATTCATTCTCCCTTTCCTCTTTAATTTCACCCTCATCCTCTTTATCCACCAATATGAAGTTTAAGGCTCTATTCTTACAAACATGTCATGCAGTGTATTTCTCATCATACTTCTAACACAGCCCCAGGTTTTTCTTGGTTTGAAAATCATTAGGTGTGATGGTTTTATAGCTATCTGGTGGTTTATTCATTTTTTTCCATGGTTTTTTGGGTTTGGTCTCTTCAGGTGGTTTTGGGAGGTAAGGATTCTACTTATTAGGAGTGAAACCCTTAGGTTTTTGGTATTTTTTATGGCTTGAATCGTTGATTCTTACAGGCTAGCCACCTCAAATGCTTTGGCCAAGGTGTTTGGTTTCATCATCTTCACCATAGATTTAATCTCCCCTCTCAATCCACTTGTAAATACAGCAATATAATATGATTTAGGAACATGTGGTAGAGCTAACATGACCTGTGATTTGAGCTCTTCAAATTTCTCTTTGTATTCGTCTATGGAACCAAGTTTCATCTTGCTGAAGATCTCTATTACTTCTTCTCTAGTGGATTCTACAAACCTCTTGCATAGTTACTCAGAAAACAAACTCCAACTAGCTCCCGAGTGGCTGGCTATGATCCATCAAACCAGATATTAGCCTTTCCTTTCAGGTACATTTCTGCCACTCCTACTCTAAGTTCATCTGGGACCTGAAGTAGTTGAAACTATTTCCTGGCTTTCCTCAGCCATTCCTTTAGGGCCTTCTCCACCAAAATGAGGAAAATCAATCTTAGGCAGCCTAGTATTCCCCTTCAATTCCCCTCTGGAAATTACACTAGCCTCCATGCTACTGGCTCCTGGTGTGTAAGTTTCACCTCCAGGCTTCCCTTCATTTATGGACTCCGACATTCCTTTGTTCTTTTGATTATTTTTCAAATCAATAGAGATTTGAGCCATAAATGTAACCACCTTCTCATACTTTTGGTTCAACTCTAGCACCACACCTTATATTTTCTCCTGTCAAGAGTTTGGTCTATAGAGTCAAGCCTATTTTCCAGCCTTTCAGTAACCACGTTAAAACTCATACCCAAATCTGCTACTTCGAGATCCAATTTCTTCAAATGTTCATCAATTGATTTAGACCTCGTATCCATTTCTATCAATTACACAGTAATATATGCTTGCTCTGATACCAATTTGTCACGATTCGGACCTCAATTTTAGTTCATCTTTAACTATAGCTTGCTTACAAGAGAATTCAACTGTAACTGAAGTCAGCTGAATGAATCAACAAATTCACAAAGAAAAACAGAAATATGGGTGGGAAAAATGACGAAAAAATGAGAAGAGATAAGGGATAAAGTGAATTGCAAATTCAATCCATTCATAACAGAATTTCATAACCAAGTATATGCATATATATACACCCAACAGAAAAACGTGTTTTGCCCCAACATAATTGAATAAAACGATTTCAATTATTACATTTTTAATTGAAACAAAATGACATCGTTCGGCTAAGATAAAAGGATGTCGTTCCCAAATTCAAATGTTAGGTAATTCAGTTTCTTCTTTATCTTCTTTCTTTTCTTCTGGCTTTGCTGAGAATTTCCTTCCTTTGTTTCTTTTGCCTTTCCTTCCCTAGGTGTTTTCTCTATAACAGGAGTGTCCATCAATAATTCATTCTACAAGGCATTTTGAGCTTCTCATCAATATCGTTTTGCAAGCAATATGCTCATCACTTAAACGTGCGAAGTAGCTCTTGAGGGACTCACATTCCTCCTCTCACATGTCATTCTACTTCCTACAAATGCCCTTAGGCAAGCTTACTTTAACTGTGGCCAACTTAGAATCGAACCTATTGGTAACTTGTTGTACCACCACTTGGCAAGTCTATCAAAAGTGAGATGAAAGCCTTGACACTTAAGTGTACCCGCCGATGGGATGAGGACATCATGCTTATGAGAGATGGTTCTTTCGTCTTGAATGAGAACGTACTTGCAAACTATTATAATGAACTTGTCAAGTTGGATGAAAGCAAAACGTTTGTAGGAGATGTTATATAATGAGACATATTTAAAAGGCGAGGATGTAATTCACTTGAAAAAGTTATTAAAAAAGAATTGACATTGTACGTGGATTTAGATTGTGAATTGGCCATTCAACCATAGGAGATATCAACTATTGAAGAAGAGTTTAAAAAGGATAACAAATTAATTAAAAAGAAACCAAACAAAGAAGTAGAAAATAATGAAGATGGAATTAACACACATTCTTCCGACTTCATTGATTTTTCAACAATTATTTTTGTGATTAAGTCCGATGAGAAGGTGGAAGTAGTTGAGTTTGAATCGGATGGAATAAGCAAGTTTTATGACGTTTAAAGGGACAAGGTCTGGTTTGGAGAATAAGTGAAAAGTGAAGCAAAGTCAAAAGATGCAAACTAAGTAAGGCATCAAAAGCTTTCTTTAGAATTTCATGGTACAGATAGTCAAAGTCAAGCTAATGACTATAAACAAACACTTATGAGGAGGCCAGTTTTCTTTCCTTTTATTTATTTTGTTTTATAGATAATAGAGTATGTAGTTTTTACTACTTTTATGTGCTAGGTAATAGTTTATGTATCTGCATCCACATATTGTCTTATAGGTTGTGATGTGTTTGAACTTAATATGAAGTGTTCCATATTATTGATGATTAATTTCGTAAGAACATGACAACGTAAAACACACGATGGACAAGAGAAATGACACAGTCAAGCGGACTATCAAGCTCTAATATTTTTGCTCCAAATCAGCCTCCATTATCAGACATATATCCAAGAGTACTTTATTCCTTTTTTCCCTTTTAATCTATTGCTTAATTGATAATATTTTAAGACATTGAAAGCAATGTTAGATTTAAGTTTTTGGGTGGAAAAGTATTGAGTTTTTATTGCATTTGTTCGATTGTGTGAAATTTTATTGCTTTATCATATATGAAAAAAGTAGAAAAAATTGAAAATTTCAAATTTTAAAAATATTTTCTTTTTACTTTACTTTCTTGTGGGTTAGGTAGCCTTGTCGGCTATTATGTATGTATTTAGAATTATGTGGTGATTTATGAATTATGAATATCTTACATGTTTAGGTTAATAGAAACTTATCCAAATAGAATTCGATACTATTTGAGCAAGTGAATTAAGTTAGCATAGTGAAATAATGTAGTGATTCATATTTGTGATAGGTTGAAAAAGTAAAACTTAGATGCTGAACACAAACAACCATTATATTGTACATCCTTACACCATTCTTATATAGTTTCGAGGTGATTGAACTGTTGTAGAAAGATATTGAGATGAATGAAAAATTTGTATTTGTAAATTGTTGTGTGGACTGTCTTAGGTGAATAAGATGAATATTAGATGAAAATCTTTCAAGTTGGAGGCTGG
>CAIGRP010121726.1:0-18371 GCA_903798385.1 Fraxinus cuspidata
TATACATAAAATCATATTGAAAAAACAAAAAATAATAAAAAATGTTACTTTATTGTTCTTGTCATTAAACAAAATTTTAGAATGGCACCTAGTGCACATTAATTTTAATGCTGTTTACTTGCAGCCTATCCCCACGATGAGACGAATTTATGAACGTGTAAACTATGACAATACACTCTATAAACCCCAAAATTAGATTTTTGAACAAATTTCGCCTTACTATGCATTCTGATTTTTGAACTTTGTTTGAAAGTATGTGTTGTGGACTTGTGGGTTTCACTTTCTTATTTTCTAAATATTAAACTCTTTTTTTTATTAGGTTATTTTGACTTTAGAAAAAAAGTTAAAAATAAAAGGCATGTGCCTTTAGCAGCCTAGGCCCGCCTGAATTTGAAATGAAATAACATAAATTTGAAATAGTCTTTAAAAAAATGATTGGAAAACCAAGGAGTGAAATATCATAACCACACGTCACGAGTTAAATTGCACGACTCAATATTATAATATCTGTAGATATATAGTATGTGTGTATGGAGATTGAAGAGCTTCTCCTGAAGCTTGTCGAAAATCATTAGAGTTCTACAAGCATGTATAGTAGAAGAAATACCATCGTAATCCGATGGTAAGTCTTTTTAGTATTTTTATATATAGTAATGCATTGCTGCATCGATGAGCACAAATTCATCCATTTTCCTTTGATACCATATAAATATACCATAAAAATAACAGTAGCGAAGATAAAAGATAAATAAAATAAAGAAAGCTTTCAATCTATTGCTTCAATAGAAAGTGGAACTAAAAAATTTAAAAAGTAGTCAATCCCCAATCTTTCATTACAGATGCATACATCCATAATATAAAAAATCGTCTAAATTTTCATTAAATTATCGTGTCTAAATCTCTCTCTGTATTGACAGACATGGCTTTAAGAATAGTTTGGAACATCAAGTTCAACAATGATTTTGTATTAGGACAACTTGATTCCTTGGAGAATTTGTACGTAGTTCTCATGTTTCTCAAACCTTCCTCTTCGATTCTTCTTTCATAACTAGAGAGACCTATGGAGGACGTGGTTGAAAATCTACAATAGAACCCAATATATTAAAATAAATGAGAAATAAAGTTGCATGAATATTATATAATAAGTGAGTGAAATAATATTGATTTGATTTCTCCAAGTGGGACTCAATGAATTAAACATCGAACGAACTCAAAAATCTGTGGATGAAATGAAAATAGTGTCATCAACAATTTAATGTATAAGAGTGCCAATTGTACAATTTTTTATTTTTTTATTCTTATCCACCTTTTGGTCTTCTTGAATGAACATATAAAAATTAATTTCATATAAAAAAGAAAATTCGCAAATGTAGTCTTTAAATTTTCTTCCATGATGCACTTTCACCTTCAACATTTATTTCTTGATAGTGTTCTCTCTCAATATGTCAATTATGAAATGTGTATCCTTATTAATTTGCAAATTTAGTCTTTAAATTTTCTTCCATGATGCACTTTCATCTTCAACATTTATTTCTTGGTAGTGTTATCTCTCAATATTTCATAATTGACATGTGTATCCTTATTGAAGCTCTAAAATGACTAATAAGTTGGCATAAAAATTTTGATTTATGTTGAATTATTTAACAATTTTTCCTAAGAACGATGCACCTGCACTTCAGTGACAGATTTAAACACAAAAGCATCCATATATCAACCACTTTTATGTTCTTCAACATCCGAGCTAACCTTAACTTTAGAACACCAAAAAAAAAAAGATAACGGACGAGCATAAAGACTCTTGAATGCATTCAATTGCAATGAAAATTCGGAAAAACAAATTACAATTTTTATGAGTACATCTAGCAATTTTCATCTCTCCACCTAACTAAATGCCAAACCTTAAATAAGGTTTTGGAATGCATTGCGTCTGAGCAATTGCCCTTTTTAGAGGGCATTGGATTGAAAATAAATAAATAATATCTTATTTCTCAAATAGTTTTGTCCCTTTCTGAAACTAATTACTAATCCAATTGGAAGACTGTTAGATTGTTAGGCAATTTTGGACTTTTGTATGTCTAAAAATAAGTGTTCCTGTAAGCACTGACAGCAATACACAGAAATACATGTGGATTGTAACAGTCCATTGGATTCTAGTGGGTGCTTTTTTGTCAAGAAAAAATATTTAGGCTCCATTTGTTTCTCATTTCTAATTCATAAAGAAAAATATGACCGTTATTCATCACCTTAAATCATTAAATTTAAATTTCTATCTCTTTTGTGGGACCCAATAACGGCTCTATTTTTCATTCTCATTCTATATTAATGTGAATCAAACGAACCCTTAGAATCGGGCTTAGTATACAGAAAAAAATATACAGACAGCCTACAGAATACATACAATAAGTGGAGCCCTTTTTTTTTTACAATATTTAATTTACATGGGTCCACCCCATGTGAATATCTGTAATTGTTATATACAAAATTTTTCTGTAAATTATCCAAATATTTATAAACATGTCCATCTTCAATATTATAATTGTACTTGAATCTTCTGGAATTATCTTTGGTATTTCTTTTGAAGTGAAGAATTTATTTTATAAACTTCATAAAAAAAATTTAAATATATTAGGGTGAGGTCATTTATCCACATTCTAGAGCATGCCACATTAAATATGGGGACCTATATTTCGTGTATATATATTATTAGGCACGGAATTGACAATACTACTTAGTTGCTTGGATTTGTCCTTTGGGGGCATTCATTTTCAACACGTCACACACCGTTGTGTGAACGTAACATGCGATGTGCTCGGGGTTGGATTGGAAATGTTGCCTTTTATAACCGGAATAAAGATGATAATCGGCTAATTTAAAAATGATCGGCTAAGCTTTATAAAGTTCGTTACAAAAATTTGATGTGGCTTAGGAGATATCTTCACGAAATGAACATTCTAACTATATATGTACATGCTATTAGTGGAGAGAGAAAATAAATAAATATATCGCTTAATATGTTAAGTTGTACTCCCACATATTTACGAAATAAATATATCGATTCTTTGATAGGTTAAGTTTCGCCGTCGCATATTTATGAAATAATACGATTACATAGTAAAATAATATCCAGTTGATTGAGACTCGTGTTTCACAGTTGAGCTAATCAAGAGATCTACAAAAAGTCAATTTCAGTGAATCAATACGATGAATGGGTTGTGTTACATACACCTAAAATAGTGATATGGTGAGACCACATATGTATAGATGAAGCATTTCGAGGACAAATCTAGCTTGCTATTTACAAGGATTTTGGTCGAAGTGTGCAGCTTATAATAATATAAAGCTATAAGCTTGTTAAGTAACTAAACTAAGAGAAGGATTAAAGATCGAGAAAAAATAAATTATTTATCTTAATTAAGTCACGTGAATTAACATGAATCATGTACGATAATACATTTATTATATTGTTCTTCTTCTATGTCTTTATATATAATCAAAACTAGTAAATTAAGGATCGCATCAATCGTCACATACCATGAGCATATTTTTTATATTATAAAAGAAGATGTTGGCTAACATCTTTCTGTTTTTGATGTCCCTCGTAAAATAACGGTATTTACATTAACAAAATCGTGACAAATAATCCAACTTTTATTACATTACGACTATATCTTCCATCATAAAAAAAAAATACTATGCACGACTATAATTGTCCGGTATAAATTAGTTTGACGAAAAATTCTTTACATAAAATATTGCTACCATCATAAATGTATATATTTGTGAACATACTAGTTTCGATATTAGTATAACCATATTGTTTACCCGTCATAAATTACACTATCTCGTGATCAATATTTTTAACGAAAACTTTTCAAAAAGCTAATTTCTTATTAAGAGCATGTCCGGCTAAATTTAAAATTTTGTATATGTATGAATATATTATTTTGGATTGTACATAGTATAACCATAACATTTATCTATCATAAGTATATATTTTTCACCATGATTTTTTACTAAGGTAAGTATTGAAATTCTCCCAGTTTGGGTTTGTTTCTTTTGAATAATTTAATGTTGTAGATGTGACATTGTGGGTTCAATCAATTTCTTCAATATATATGCGATTGTAGCAGCCACCTATGTATTATGTTTAAAGTTGTTACGTCGTCTTGTAATTATTTGTTTCTCTCACTCACTTTCTCTCTCTAATCACCATTTCTTCTTAACACTCAAGGTCCAATTCAACTTCTCAAGCAGAAAATGAAACTGAAATCAGTGTATTTTTTGGGAGGAGCTGCAGCAGAAATTGATGAATTCAATACCCATTTATCACCACAAATACCCGCCGGCGCCGGAAGATTTTCTCCGCCGTCGGATGCAGCGTCAAAATGCGACGGCGACGCTCATAAATGTCCGTGGTGGCCGTATACAAATTCCAAGGATTTCAAAGCGAATACTGCCCAGATACTAATCGTGCTTATCGTTGCTTTAATCTGTGCTTTAGCTTTCAATGCTGCTATTCGGTATATCATACGCATGCACTGCAGCCGGCGCCGGCGCCGGCGCAGGCGCAATTCTTTGCAAATGCCTGAGGATCACGGCGATGTGGAAATGGCGCAGCCAAAGATGGTTCTCAGCTCCGGTACTTTTAATTATCGAATTATTTCAAAGTTAATTCATTTATATATTATTTTCAACCTGTCACGGACGTGATGGTCAAGTTCATTTTTTAGGTATCGTGCTTGAACAATTTTTAATAAATAAGTGAAAGCGAGATTTGAACTCAAGTGACTCTAATATCAAGTTAATCTCGAAAGAAGAAACTAGAAATGCACTTTAAGTTGGGTTAAAAGTTATAAATGAAATCGACTAGTGACGGGGCTAGGACTTCACGTAGGGGACGAATGTTGAGGGGCCAAAATTTTGCAAGAGCGGTCGCTACCCCTGCCCCCAGCTCCGCCTCTGAACTCGTTATGGACTTTTGGGGTGAATTTTTTGGCGAAATAAAATACAATAATTGTCGACAAAACTTTACACTAGGTTGTACACAATTTTATTATATTAATGACCATCTAATCCTTTGATTAAAATATTGTCTTAAACAGATAAGACAGAGATGGAGGAGGAAATCACGGCCGAAGTGTATTCGGCGGGGATGAAGCTGGCGGGGGAAGAAGCGGAGTGTACAATCTGCTTATCGGAATTTGCAGATGGGGAGAGAATTAGGGTTTTGGAGAAGTGCAGCCATGGCTTCCATTTGCAGTGTATACAAAAATGGCTGGTTGCACATACCTCTTGTCCCACGTGCAGAGCGAGTTGTACTCTTTGATTTACTCCCCAATTTCAGGTTGCTAGAGACTTTTAGTTGATGAATTAAAGGTAATATAGTGATAATTTTTGGTATGTATATCACTTCTCTTTAAGTAATTTCTATTATTATATTTGAAGGGTTAAATATCTTAGCTGCTTTGGTAAGTTTCGTATGTTTGACTATACTTGAATATACATAATTAAGAAAGCGAAACGCATCAACCATGAACTAGGAATTATATGCATACGATGAAATAATTACTTGAATGTTTCAAATTGTGTTGGTTCCAACTCGGTAGAATTTGCTTAAATTTAAGAAGAAAGAATGGTCAACCATGAACATATTTTAGAATAGTATTCCGGCTTTGATTATTGATAAGTGTTAACACTTATTTGGGATCTTTAATAATGACATTTTATAGTTCTTTGATTGAATTACCTAATTTGTTATGTATTGTGTTTAATAGGTAAACTTGCGATTTTATGAAGAATTGAAAAAAATAAGCTAAAAATACAGAAGAATGGCGAAATCCAAAGTGTGAGGACTAAAGTGCAAATACTCAAAAGTTGTGACGGACCTCACGATGAAGATTTGAGAATCTTATGTGTCACTTGGATGTAATAAGAAGTAAAAAAATAAATGAAATACAATCAAATTATCTTTACAAATCAATTTACAACCGCACAAGGTATTTTCTAAATTTTCAACTAGAGTTTGAAACTCATTTTTGAAATAGTAAACGTTCGATTTGGAAAATTATACTTCTAGAAGAATTGTAACCTCTTGAGTTAGCTTTATAAGGCATTCTAAATCACCTCAATCGAATATCGAGATAGAGTTATAATCAAAATACTGAAGGTTGTACAGAGACAGAATCATGAGTGTGCGAAGACAACTTTTCTTATTTAATTGAAACTTGTTTGGAAGGCAATTTGGACGTGAATCTTAACCTAATTTCATCACATAGAATACAAGAGGGGCTGCCATTAGAGGAGCTTTCTCTCACCTCTCAAAAATTAGATTCATATCACAAAATAATTCAAGAACGAGACTAAGCGTCAAGATCAAGGCGGGTTATACATGATTATTGAAGAATATTCATCCATTTTCAAGATTCAATTCAAGAAAATAAATTTTTCCATTTTATTATTTTTTCTTTCAGGATGACGTTTTTCTAATATGTCTTGTATAATTTAATCATTATAATGCTAGGTTTGTTTTTTTCCTATTGTATTGGTTGAATGATGAACCTTATTGCATATTTGTTTTGATTTAAGAATAGTAATTTAGTTATTTCTTTTTTTTTATTGATTTTGCATATCCATTACATTATTTAATTGATTGGTCAGCAATTAAATATTTTGTTGTTTTTTGTAGTATTGGAAGATTCACAATAAGTTTAGAACGCGAAAAATTAATATATATAGATAGAATTAGAAATACTCTTTATCGCATATGTAATCACATAGATAATCTATAATTTAATGCATTATGGTCGTATAAATTCGGATTAGGAATATGATCATTCGTGATAAGAATAGACGTAATTTATCTTGGAAAAGAGAATTAAATACACTAACTTTATCAATTGTCACGAATGCATGAAATTGGCTAGATTACGAATAAAAAATTGAAATAAATGGCAATAGGGGATTTGAAATCCAATATAATCATTAACGTATTTGACAAAACAATTTTTATTGCTTTATCGATTTAAAATTAGTATAAATAACAATAAAATCATTTCTTTTATGTCACGGACATTAAATTTAGTAATACTAGTGAACTAGGATTAAACATTATTCATCGTGGGACGATAACCCACAACTCACTTTATTATTACTTATTAACGATCACATACACTTGCGGATTTCAACCGAACAATTATCTTGCTAAAAGGCTCCGCAATAAATTTGGGCTCAACTAGACTACATATGGGCAAAGCCCATGGCTTGCATAGCCCATTTCTATCTGAATTCAGGCTTTCAATAGTGATCAACCTCAAATTGATAACGGAATTGTCATATAAAGTGGTAGAAGTTCTTTATAGACTTTTAATTTAGTAACAGATTTTATTATTATTATTACATTAGGGGATGAGGATGGGGGATCGTACCTCCACTTTCCATGTGAAATGTTTCCAGTTTTCACTTAGAATCAAGTGATTTTAGCTAATTTAATATCACTGATGTGTCGTATTAGCGAAAAAGATTAAAATTGCATTGCATGTTTCCTATAATCACATGTGTTTATGCATTGTTCGTTAGGTTGAATTTGAAGTTTTGTACTCGATTCTAATTCGCACTTGATTCAACTTTTGATAAGAATATCAAAATGAGGTTTTTTTATATATATATATAACTATTTTCTCAACAAGATTATTTAATAACCCCCTAATTTAGATTGAGACAAAAAAAAATTAGAATTAGGATTATCAGCTTTTCTCTAATAATAAAATAAGCTTCGAAGATCCTTTATAATCAGCAAACAGCTCAATGAACTACCCAGGTCGACAAATATCATATTTTATGTTTCCATCAAACGATGATGTATATTCATGTGTATCGAACAATAAAGTTCCTACACTTGATCAAGAATGTCAATTGCTTTGTTGCTCACATGTATATAATCATGAAAGGTGCAACTAGGTTCTACAATGTGACTTACAACTTGATTCTCGTAGCATAAATTTTGAGTGATGTCTTGAGTCTTTGAAGTCAAATACTACCATTTAGAACGTGGGGTTTGTACATTGCACAACACCATCATACGATGTCCTAAGGATCTTCACGTACAACAACAATAAATTATTTTTTATATTCAATGATAGATTAAAGGTATAAAGTATTTTAAACTATCATAAATATGTGGTGTTATATAGGTGTCTTGGGCAAGTTTAAGAAACATTCCAACCACGTATCCCTAATTCGAGCACATAAACTTTTTAACTAAATTTTGGATTATCGATATCTTTAAATAATTTTTTTTCCTTTACAATTTTTATTAAACGTTATTGATTTCCTTTAACATGGAATGGATTGCATTGAGGACAATGTCCAACCATGCATTTTTTTTTTATTATATCAAACTCAGTATGGAGTTCAACAGTAGCCGACAAAATGCAAATCGTGTCAGCTCAACCTAACACGCTATGGGGGTGTTTGGTGGGGATTAAAATTAGATTTTTCGTGGATTGTAATAAATGTTTTTGAAATGTGTGGTTGAAAAGATGTGGTTAATATTGATTGTTTGACTTAGATTAAAATCAGATTTTAATCCGGCCAAACATGCTCTATATCTCTCTTTATGTTTATACTAAACAAATATTACATTTTTAGATGTTAGTATATGAAGGAGTAAATTCAATAAAGCACAAGGTAAGGATGTAAACAAAAATCATACTAATTGAACCACTTAAGTCTTACCCAATTTAAGAGTGATCCGCGTCTCTCTTTCAAATCAAAATAAAACTTGAATCAGACCTTTTTTTTTTTGTTAGTGCAAATATAGAGAGAGAGAGATCTTCCTTGCACATCAAAAATTAGTTGTCTCGTCCAAATCTTGATTTCAACCCATAACAAATTATTGATCAAATCAAACAATTGAAAAATAAAAACAATCATCAAAATTGAAAAGAACACCCTCACGCAAACTTCTTTATTACTACTCACCAAACATACAGCACAGCAAGAAGTTGGATTCAAGCGTAAGATAAACCACCCCCCACCCTGGCCTCCTGTCGGCACCCACCGCATCGCACTGCGTTTTAGACTGAAGAGGAAGAAGGTAAATTGAATCGAACTCTAGTCAAATGCAAGAGTGAATATGGAAAATTCAACTCAAATGTTAGTCCAAGATCGTGCAAAACCCAAAAATAATCAGCCCAGAAGCAGACCAATTTTAGCTTCGAATAGATTTTCTGATCCCAAGAATCTTGATTTTTCCACATGGGTTTCGGAAAATCTGTACAAAATCCTCACAATCTTTCTACTTATCACCACCGTGGCGGCCCTTTTCTTCCTCCGTAATTATGGCGCAGCCGGCGGCGATACTACCGCTCTTCTCTGCCTCCAGTCTACTCAGTCTCAGTCGATTCGCCCTAAGTTCCCAGTTATCAATTGGAATTCCATTCCTCGCATTGTTGATAAAATCACTCCTTATTCGAATTTCCGATCCGAGAAATGGATCGTTGTATCTGTCTCGGATGAACCCTCTGATTCGCTGCGGAAACTGAATAGTATTAAAGGTTGGCAAGTGCTTGCGGTGGGACATTCCAAAACCCCAAAAGACTGGAGTCTCAAAGGTACGATTTAGTATTGAATTATAACCTCCGTTAACATGCTAGCCAGAATGTGAATTTGTTGAGTTGTCGATGAAATTGATATTTTTTTCGTTGATTGGAATTTTTAACTAATATAAGCGGTCAATTTATGTTAAAAGGTTTGAACTTCAAGATGAATTTGTGATATATTTATTTATATTTTTGACGCACCCGGATGATCAATGGAGGAGTTTGATGTTCTTATTTTGATTGTTTCAACAGGTGCTATTTATTTATCTTTAGAAGTTCAAGCTCAATTGGGATTTAGAGTGGTTGATTATTTGCCATATGATTCATATGTGAGAAAAAGTGTTGGATATTTATTTGCAATACAACATGGTGCAAAAAAGATTTATGATGTTGATGATCGAGGAGATGTGATTGATAATGATATTGGGAAGTATTTTGATGTTGAATTGATTGGTGAAGGTGCTAGGCAAGAAGTTATTTTGCAGTATAGTCACGAAAATCCTAACAGGACTGTTGTGAACCCTTATATACATTTTGGCCAGCGGTCTGTTTGGCCACGGGGGTTGCCCTTGGAAAATGTAGGTGAGATTGGGCACGATGAGTTTTACACGGAGGTTTTTGGTGGGAGACAGTTTATACAACAAGGGATTTCAAATGGGCTACCGGATGTGGATTCGGTTTTTTACTTTACTAGGAAACCAGTGTTGGAAGCATTTGATATTAGATTTGATGAGCATGCCCCAAAAGTGGCATTGCCACAGGGTACAATGGTACCTGTTAATTCATTCAATACTATTTTCCACTCAACTGCTTTTTGGGGTTTGATGCTTCCTGTTTCGGTTAGTTCAATGGCTTCTGATGTGTTAAGAGGGTATTGGGCACAAAGGCTTCTGTGGGAAGTCGGTGGGTATGTTGTGGTGTATCCTCCTACTGTTCATCGTTATGATAGGATTGAAGCATACCCTTTTTCAGAAGAGAAAGATCTTCATGTGAATGTGGGCCGGTTAATCAATTTCTTGGTGGGATGGAGATCGAATAAGCACAGGTTATTTGAGAAAATTCTTGAACTAAGTTATGTGATGGCCGAAGAAGGATTTTGGATGGAAAAAGACATGCAGTTTACTGCTGCTTGGCTTCAAGATTTGCTTGCTGTTGGTTACCAGCAACCTCGGCTGATGTCTCTCGAGTTGGATAGGCCGAGAGCAAGTATTGGCCATGGAGATAGGAAGGAGTTTGTCCCTCAGAAACTACCGTCTGTGCATCTTGGTGTAGAGGAAATTGGAACGGTGAATTATGAAATTGCAAATTTGATACACTGGAGGAAGACTTTTGGGAATGTAGTGCTTATAATGTTCTGCAGTGGACCCGTTGAACGAACTGCTCTGGAGTGGAGATTGCTATATGGAAGGATATTTAAGACAGTTATCATACTCTCCGGGCAGAAAAATGTTGATCTTGTTGTGGAAGAAGGCCAGTTGGACCATGCTTACAAGTAAGTATATTATTGTTTTTCCTATTTTCCTGCTTTACTTTTACAGAATTTCTAGATGTTGCTTGGACAAGTTCTTGTTCCAATTTGATTTGTATTGTATCAAGACTAGTTTGCATAAAGAAAAAATTCTTGAGATAATCTATTGGTCACCTGAAAATTGCAAAAATATTTGGCTTGTCTAGTCAAATAAAATATTTGTTATGCCTTTTTATTTTTTTTGGCTTGATTGACGTTAATGATATAACCAACTTCCACTTATGTTTGAACCTATTTTTGGCTAGATTCAAGTTAGACAAAATCTAAATAGTTTCAGGATTTGTACTTACCTAACTGGGTTTAAGTAATTCAGGGCAAACTTATTCCACTTAACACTAAATTTACGAATTTACCAAACACTACCTGTTGTGGCCGATCATACTTTTTCATGCCTCTTGTGGTATTTACTTTTTATGTTAGAAATCATTATCAATTATCATTTTCTTTGGTTTCTAGCCTTCACTAGATTCAACAATCGAGAACTATTTTTATGTCATCAATCAGGTGGGTTATTTTTTTTTTTCATCTGCCAAATACCTATGGTAGCCAGATGAACACATTTATATAGGAATAATTTTCTTGAAATGGAAGCCCAAATATTTTTGTGCTCTTTCCTTTTAAGTCTGAAGTAGTTCAAGGTTATGTTTATTTACTTTAAAATTGGCCCTTCTGATAGGGGAAGCAATTAACTTGTCATATTTTTTTACCACAATTTATCAATTTCTTGGTAAATGGAATGATTTTATCATACACTTGTGGAAATTGAAAAAACTACCAATATGTTGCTTTCATGGTGAGTTACTAATTTGGCTCCATCTTTTGATTTTATAAAATCACTGCGGATTGCTGGTCACATTTAATTACTTGAGGAAAATTCAGTCATCATGCACACGTATTTTTAAGCCACCTGCCTCCGTCAAGAACAAAAATTGTAAAAAGTGATCATGATTAAGGCTGACAAAGCTTATTTAATTAGTTAACATGCCATCCGCTGTGTTGCTTGCCCAAATAAATTAATGCCTTGTGAAGCTGGTTTCATTGTTGAAGGGTCGAGTTTTATTCTTTATTTATATACTTGTGGCGATGAAAAGCAGTTGGTGACTTAGTGTAATGCAACAGTGCTCTAGATATTGACTTTATATTTCATAAATAAACCCTTCTCGCATTTTCTTCTGGTTTTTCCTTGCTTGTGACATTACCGCATTTTGCTTTCAGGTATCTGCCAAAATTATTTGATAGATATACCAGTGCAGAAGGATTTTTATTTCTTCAGGATGATACTATTCTTAATTACTGGAACTTGTTGCAAGCGGATAAGACTAAGCTCTGGATCACAAACAAGGTAAATAGCTTGTTCGTCCTTAAGGTTGTCGTGGCTGCTCATGGGTATAAAAGTTTCTTATGGAATGTTTGGCTAAGCTCAAAAAATTTAATTATAAATAAATAAGTATTAAATAAATAATTTTTTTATTGGTTAAAATTGGAAATAAGGAAGTTACTTGTTTTGACAGTAACATAAAAATAACTTTCAAAGTACTTTGTTTAATTAAAATAACATATCCAAACATGTATGGAAGCAAAATGTTGCCTAAAATAAATTTTTTTTTTTGAAAGCTTAGTTAAAATTATAACTGACTGGAAAGAGTGCTATTTATAAAAACCAAAAAATTATATTGTTAAAAAAGTTCTATGGACACACATGAAAAACGCTATTTCCTCTACACTCACAAACACAGCGCTATTTACCTTATGGATAACAAGATAAACAAAAATTATGTTCACAGTGCAATTGATTAAGTTTTAGCCCAATGTTGCAAATATGAGTAATTGCATGTTATTATCATTGGTTTTCTGACAAGATAGCTTGTTGAATCTAATAAAAAATGCATGCATATAGGTATCCGAGTCTTGGACTAGCGTTTCGATTTCTGGGAACTCCGATTGGTTTGCGAAGCAAGCTGACATGGTGAAAAAAGTAGTTGCCACCATGCCAGTTCACCTTCAAGTCAATTTCAAAGAAACTGTGAAAGATCACAAAAGCCTCGCAATATGCAATTCTGAGGTATTCTATGTTCCTCGCCGTTTTGTAGCTGACTTTATTGATCTTGTTAATCTAGTCGGAGGTCTAGATATCCATCACAAGGTTGCGATACCAATGTTTTTTTCGGCAATCGCCTTACCTCAGAATTTTGACCCAGTGTTTAGTTCCATGGTATATAAGCAAAATATACCGAGTAACTCTACATCATTTTATTCTGCTAAAGTGCCTGCTGTTCACCCTTGGAACGTGTCAAGTGAGCAAGATTTTATTAAGCTAATAAGAATAATGGCAGCAGGTGATCCTCTCTTAATGGAGTTAGTCTGATGGCAAAAACAAAACCTTTTTCGAGTCTTAGTGCCTCGAAGAGGAGTGGGGTGCGGTGAAATACTTGTACACCCTGTATCGACAAAATATACTGCAGTTTTTTTGTATTATTCTCTCAGGAAGAGGTTCCTCTGTAGAACGTTTTTTCTTAATATTGTTTCTTCTTGTAGATTTTCTTGCACAGTAACAAACTTTGTAAAAAGAATTGTTATTCTTTTCTGTATTTCGAGGAACATAAGAGTTTTTTGTCGACGCTATAATTTGTAAATTTTTATAACACTTCTTACCATTTGCAACTGAAAATCTTGTTTACAGAAGTTTGCATTTGTGTTGAAATTTTATTATTGTAGACCAGCTTGTATGAGGCAGATGATGAGTAAAAAGCCGAAATATTATATAATAATGCCAAGTTTTATTAGTTATTGCTTATCAAATATGCTGTTAGCTATGAAAGTAAGAAAAGTGGTTCGCTCGACTAGTATCCTTGGTCTAAAACCGGTGGAAAAGAAACATCTTGATTGAAATAAGCCTAAACAAGCTTTCTTTCTGAAGCATGTTCGATCTGTCAATTGTCGAATAATGTCGATAAGATCCTCATTCAATCATCTGTTGAATCGATAAAACTCGAAGGGCATGTTTGGGATTTGTTTGAAGAATGTTACTCGGACATGATTGTTGAGGTTTATCATGTAGTGTAATTCAAAATCTTTTGATTTACCAGTGTACATTTACCTTCGAAATGTTGGTCCTTTCAACGTATGTGTTGTTTTGGCTAATTTCAAGATTACATACCTCAATTGAACATCTCTTTATTTATATGTACGTTCTAATTCAAGATTAATCATTAATATGAAATTACTGGACTCGAAGAACCAAATATTTTGAGCAATTTTTTGACATGAATGTAATAAACATAGTTTTATCTAGTTTGCTCGAACGAAATATAATTCGCATCCTTGAACATCTCTCATGGTCTTATGCACGCATACAAACGTGTGATTAAATTGGAAAAATACAACTCGAAAGGCACCAATCTGATAATGTAAATGGGAAAGTACGGATTTTTAGTTCACAAAATTATTATAATTGCATTATAGACATTACTTACTTAAGAAATAAAATATATTATTGGAGGGGTTGAATTAAATAAATGGCAAACCAAATATTAAGGAGTGAAGAATGGATTTAGGCAACATAGGTATACAAATCTTCCGTATTATTATTGTGGTATTCATGGCACTTTCGATAATTGGATTGGATAATTTAAGGAAAAAAAGAGTTCATCATACTATATAATGTTAAATGTCGTGTTGTGAAGAAGTTGACTAGTCACGAGCTACAGGTCTAAAATTAGCTCAGTACTCAATTTGTTAATCGAAATTAATCATCGAACCTAATTGAATTGAAGACTTATTATGCTCGATAGATTCTCATGACCATGTCAAGATGACCTCACTATTGGAATATCTAATGAACTCACAAGTTCTTCACGGAGGGAGATAGTGAGCTTCAATGAAATCCTTGCAAAGTAAAGATAGTGAGCACATTTAGACATTCTATCGTCATTTTCTACGAATAAAAAACTATCATGATAAATAAGATATGAAGGGAAAACAATCTTTTTTACATAAGTTGTTCTACACTTCAATTGTCTTTTGTACAATCATGCAATTCTAACAATTCACTTACACTCGTTACGCTAAAAGTACACCAAAATCACTATTGAACATTTCTATAGTCATACTCTTTTACATTTTAATCAGAATTCGTTTTGAATTTGATTGTTCAAGTATAACAAATTATATCTCACCCTTATCGAACTGTTCAAATCGTCATCATTAGATTCTAAATTGATATTTATATTTCACGATGATACCTCGACTAAGTTTACGATAAATATGATAGAAATGGCTTGTGGTTGGCCTATTTACTTTTTCTATATAGTTGTGATTGATTGACACAATTCATAGTTATATAAATTTTCCTTTTGGGGCTTGAGTGGGGCGGGGGTCCTCATATGCTTTATTGTTACTTTCTTTCTTTAATTTTTTGAACTAATTTAATGTACTAAACGTGTATGAACAATCTAAACAAATGTGTAGGCTCCAATTAATTGCAATGACTGGAAAAATTGGTAGGTGACTCTCAAAAAATGGTTGGTTCACGTAAAATGGTGGCTCTAGCGTAGTGCATGAGGAAGAGCGAGACGAAGTGATAATTTGTTAAGAAGGATTGTCTATAGAGCGCTATACTCCAAGTCCAACTTTTAACAATAGGTAAGAAAGAATAGTTTATTATTTTATTATTTGAATTCAAATAATTATTCCCTAAACATTCCTTGATTTTCCTAATTGAAGGGGAAGTGATTATGATTTCGAATTCATGCATTCAAATACATACCAAATTAGAAGGGTTAGATCTCTTTTCTTTCGTGGTACTGTTAATATGTGCATGAAGAATGCTATGCATCTTCCACTTTTGAACCCCATATACATAGTTTAGATCAATTTTCATATTTGTATACGCATTCAACAACCAAAAATCAACTCCCACACCAAGTTTATCAATTACTGATGTTCTTCAACTAAAATCGATGATTGTTACCTGCGGCCAAAAGTGATATTTCACATTACCGAGGAACCAAGTCTATCCTGAGCGGTCAACCATGTTGTTTACTTGAGTTGCCTCGTGGATGGCTTTAGGGTAGGATTGACCTTTTCTTTTTGCACAATGAATTCAAGAAACTTGTCTAAACACAGCCCAAAGAAAGATTTCGTACATACGCCTTTAGCAATTGATGTAGAATCATCGTAAATTTGTCATACTATAAAATTTCTAACAATATTAACAAGATCATGTAAACATAGTGAAAACAAAATTGTCATGCATGGTCCAAGCTGCCATGGACCATTGTGCACAAAGAGGCAAAGGAAATGTAGATTTTTATCATACGCTCACATGATATGTTCATCAATAGCCCGTTAGGCTAAAAATAAATTAAGTTCCAAAATTGAAAGCTTTTTATTTGTTGGTCCAAACTGCAATCATTTATACCCACGGGCCACGTCGAAGCCAATATTATTAGGAGGATGGCCAAATTAAATAGAAATTAATTCCTTTTTTTCTAATTTTGTTGAGTTCCTTGCAATCATTCCTCGCAGATTATGGCACCATTTTTTTTCTCAAAAACAAAATGATATGGAATGGAAAGTTAAAAACTAGCGTAGACTAAATTGTTATTATTTTTTAAATACTAGTGAGACCCACGTGCAACGCACGTCATAGTATAGTTGGCTACGTAATAGCGTGGAGTGATTTTTGGTTATTTTTGAGACATCACTAATTAAATCTTGTTTAGTAATACTGATAATTGAAACGAGAAACATAAGTGTTCAGTTTTGTAGATTTTGCCAGAACTATTTTTTCTTGAAAAAAATGTTGGACTAACATTGTTACAAAAAAAAAAACCTATATTTGATTATCTAAAATTGTAAATGCAAACAAAGAATAGGGTGATAGCATTCAATCAAAATAAAGTTGGTGTTCATATTTTACAATTTCCAGGTTCAATATATCTACTTTTATATTGGAGTGTCTTTGTAAAAAACACAATACAATACAATACAAAGAATACAAAGACGTGTATAAGTATACACTAACGGGAGAAATTACAGAAAGAAGCAAACACACAGCAATATATATATAAACTAATCAACGTTATCCCCTCATCAATAATGAAATCTTTTGGTGCTGAAAACACTTCAATTGCATTCACATATGCAAAACTGGAGTCACGAGCAGGAGTGAACAGAATTTCAAGCTCTTTTGTATTAACCATCAAGATAAACTCTTTAAGCATAGTAAACTGAGCAGAAAAGTTGCTTAAAAGTGAATTTCCATTAGCTGAAACTACAAAAATTGCATTCTTGAGATCATAATCCCCATAACTGAATGGAGAGAAATGTAAGCGTACCAAGTGGAATCCAACGTCCTTGATGTTAAATTTATAGCTTGAATTAGAAATGAAAACTCTAGCTGTACCGTACAGTTCTGAAGAGTTCGATGATGGAATTGGATTCGTGAGAGAATTTGATTTACCTTTAGATAGAAGCGAAGAGCCATCCTCTGATGAATCCCCGGTGAAGTCTATGTTTTCGACTACAAGAGTGTTTATGCTTGATCCACAGTTGATAAGGTAGTTATCTTGGGGAGTGAAAGCAGTTGAGAAATGGATGAGAAAGAAAGAAAGAGAAAGACANTGAAGTCTATGTTTTCGACTACAAGAGTGTTTATGCTTGATCCACAGTTGATAAGGTAGTTATCTTGGGGAGTGAAAGCAGTTGAGAAATGGATGAGAAAGAAAGAAAGAGAAAGACAGTGAAGAACTTTAGCAGCCATGGATGCAAATTTTGGTGGAATATTGAGAAGAACTCAAGAAAAACTTATAAGTGGATGTTAGTGGGAGACAGAAAAAGTATGGTATTTTTGTCAACAAGAATCAAAGAATTTCTTCAAAAGAGACGCAATATACGAACTTTTATACACGACGACTCGTTACCAGATATCGATGGCTTTCTGTTTTAGTCATCACAGAAGGCCTTAATTCACAGTGCATCAATGTACAGTGACAAACGGAAAAACTGAAATGAATTCTTGAAAAGGCAGAAGATTGGGTGCGGTTGTTGAGTGGGAATTTCTCATTGTCTGGTTCTGGTGTTTGTCTGGTTCTTTAATCTAATTCTTTCTATGGTGTCCTCTAGATCAATCAACCAAGGAATATCTTATTCAGAGACGTCTTCGGGAAAAACCTAACTTGGAGAGCTACATGGCAGAGATGAGGAAAGAATCAAAACACAGAAGATCAAAGTTCTATAACAGA
>CAIGRP010121727.1:0-26244 GCA_903798385.1 Fraxinus cuspidata
CGAACGGAAACGTCTCGTGTCGTTGGGCTGTTCCCATGTCCAACTTCGGAGCGATCTATACCGTTGATCTATATTTACGTGTCGGAATTTGGCTTACGTATGCACGAGTGGGCCCGACATCTGTTGGCAACATTTTTTGAGGTAAAAAAAATGTGATGGAATGGAATGAGCAAGTCATATCACAATGAAGGCGGCAATGTAAAAATTTGAAGAATCTACAAAAAGTGGAGCAAAATCAAAAGAAGCAACATAAAAAACATTCTTCACAATTTCATAATACAGACTGTCAAAGTCAAGCTAATGATTATAAATAGTTATTGGGAGACAACACAATTTTCTTCTATTTAATTTATTTATTTGCTTTTATGTGCTAGTAATTAGTCTACGTATCTTCATCCTTATATATTTAAAGAAAAAAATTATTGTTCATGGGCCGTAACCCCAGCTGTAACCAAGCTCCGTCCCTATCTGAGGTTGTAAAACCTGATCGCGTCCAATATTTACAGCTCGATGTAAATGTTTGTGTCACCTAACAATGACCTCAACAGGTGGCCGTAACAGGCAGCTGTCGTCCGTAGTTCTGTTCATCCCTAGATTTTCTTATTAGCTATGATGTGGTTGAATTTAATATAAATTGTTTTATATTATTTATGATTAATTTCTTTTTTTTTTTTGTAGGAATGTGACAACTAAAAACATTCAAATAGAAAATGGACAAGGAAAGAACGTAGTGTCATAGTCAAATGGATCATCTAACTCTGGCAATTTCGTTCCAAATTAGCCTCAAAATTAGACATACATCTGGAGAATATCTTATTCCGTTATTTGC
Organism: Fraxinus cuspidata; assembly: GCA_903798385.1. Lineage (NCBI taxonomy): Eukaryota > Viridiplantae > Streptophyta > Magnoliopsida > Lamiales > Oleaceae > Fraxinus > Fraxinus cuspidata. Next base: position 830 of record CAIGRP010121727.1, read on the forward strand.
CATTTTATTTTACTTAAATGATAATATTTTAAGATATTGATGACAATGTATGATTTAAATTTGGAGTAGAAAAAACATTGAGTCTTATTGCTTTTGCATGAATTAGGTTTTGTATTGTAAAGTTAACAGAATATAGTTAGGGTATGTATCTCAAAAGTGAAAAAGTAATATATTCGACCATAGGTTGAGAATTGAAATAATTTGTGAATTCATTTTACGTAATTGCAACCTGGTCTGCTTTCCAAGTTGGCAGACATCACACACACATCCATCATCTCTACTGATTTCAGGCAGGCTTTCAACTAATTCCAATTCATGCATTTGTTTAAGTAATGTATAGTTAGCATGTCCAAACCATTTATGCCATAAAGAAGGTTCCATTACAATGCCTTATCATTCACATTTTCCACTCTAAAGGAAAGCTCCTATACCTGATTCCAATAGCCATCACTTCCTGATTTTGAGCATCAAATATGGTGCATCATTTATCTGATGAAGTATGCACTAAATTTCACCAACTCCCTTCAGTTCCACAAACTCTCCATTCCTAACTTTAACTTTTGATCTGTAGCCTTCATCTAACTTAACAAAGATACTGGGATTGGAGGTCATATGGTGATTTCATCTACTATTCAACAACCAGGTTACATCACTGTTGCAGGCCCTTACATTCATTGTTGTGAACAAGTGCTCCTCTTGCTGATGAATTTCTACTACTTGTGCCTGCTCTGATTCCTGGTTCTCCTTCTAGTTTTTACAGACCTTTTGAGCATGCCCAAATTTCTTACATGCTCTACATTGGACTCCTGGTCTATACTAGCACCATTTGGGAGAATGGCTTATTTTTTTTTGCATTGAGGACAAGGTGGATAACTATCATTTTTACCAGTAGTTTTGTTGCCTTCAACCTTCTTTTTCTCAAACTGATGCTTCTTCACTCCAAAGCTTTTTTGAGCTTTGTACTTCCCTTAACAAACAAGGCTCCTTCAACCTGTTCTTCTTACCTGAACAACCTCCTTTGTTTTCATCGAACATTCCGTAAATAGTTAAGTGACAAAGTTATAGAGGATAGATCTCTAGAGTCTTGAAGGGAGGAGATTTTTGCATCAAATTTCTCAGACAAGCTGATAAAAGCCTTTTCCACCACACGTTTATCATGTAGTTTATCCCCCAACAACCTTATTTTACTCACCAATTTATCAGCCTATCAGAGAAATCTTTAACAGATTTTGACTCCTTCATCTTCAAGGTCTCATACTCTCTTCTAAGATTGAGAACTTGCATTTGTCTTGTTCTTCCATTACCTCTAAACTCTTCTAGCAATCTGTCTCAAGCCTCCTTTGCAGTTTCGCAAGTGATGATCTTAGTAAAGATTGCATCTAAAATGGCTGATTGAATGCAAGACAAAGCCTTGAACTTCTTTGCAACCTCCTCACTATGTTGATTCTAGCAATCTGTCCCAGGCCTCCTTTGAAGTTTCACAAGTAATGATCCTAGTAAAGATTGCATCTGAAATGGCTAGTTGAATGCAAGACAAAGCCTTGAACTCCTTTGCAACCTCCTCACTATGTTGCTTTAGTTGAGTGATAGTAGGATTTACTCTAAGAAATGGTGGTGGTTCTGTACCTGATTCTGTGATCCCCACTGGTCATTGGCTTTCAAATAAGCCTTCATTTTTGTAGCCCAATAATTGTAGTTCTCTCCTGTAAACACAAAAGGCAAAGGAGCTAAAAAACTGCCTGAAGCTATTACTCTAACTCTCAAATCACTCAGCTGATATGGTGAAAAGGTTTTTGGTGAAAGGTTCCTCACTAGTCTTCTCTCAGAAATTTGTCTCACGACCTTTTCTTTTTCCTCTAAGATCTGATTTATACTTTGATACCACTGATGGTTTTTGTACAAACAATATGAGGAAAAAAATAGAGATGTGTGTGTGTGTGTGTGTATTTTTTTTTTGTTTATCATTACAGCTTTATACATCCATCATTGAGTATAATTAAAAAGTGTTTTTCATCACCAATTATCCTACCTACTACCACTAAACCATACTTGACAACATGCTAACTTGTAGTAGGTCCAAACTTGCCTGACTTTTTCGTAATAATTTAAGTAAGGATACAACAAAAAACATGTAAACACAAAACATTGGATTGTGAAAACAAAATTTTCAGACGGCCTTCATCCTTCAACATATTATTTCCCCCATCAATCATCAGCATGCAAATTTTTCCCTTCAAAGAATTATGGGAATCGCCTCTATCAAGCTTTGATATACAGGATATTAACGTGGCCCAATTGAGTCCGACTTGTGAAATTATAGGGCTACGCATTATACTGAGAATTGAATGTTATTTGCCAAGCCAGATGAACAGGAGAAATTTCTCGAAGATGATGTGTACGCAGAAAATGATGAAGACAACATGTTTATGGAGAATTTCTTCATTATGCAACAATTTAAAAGGAAGAAAACCTAGGTTAATTCAAATGATACATATTCACATTACAATTAATACTTGCAAACATGTAATCTAGAATGGAAGCAGCACCCAAATTTATATTGGTTCAAAAATCAAAATAATTATAATTGTACTAATGGTAATTCCATGAAAAAATTCTTATGCAATTGCTAGAGACTATAGATAATAAACCGATCATTCAACCCGAAAATACAAATAACTAAAGAAGAAGATAATGTAGAGAATCAGGAATTAATCTTAAAGGAATAGAATGAAGCAATGGCCTTCCATGAAATTGTTATTATCATGAAATCCTCCATCTACATTGTATTTGCATTTAATGAGAAAAAATATATATTATGAAAACACAAAAAATTGAAGAAGTTTAAGCTTTTATTTTGGTATAGGTCTAGTCTAAGGTCATAACTAGGTCACACAATTCGTCCGATATTAAGTTAGCCTAAAGTTCCACGAAATTATGTTGGTAATTATTTTTCTTGTCTTTTTTCAAATGTGATATTTTCAGGTATGATATAAATATTCTACGGAATGAGCAAAATGAGACTAAAGGAAGATAAAATACCAAGTACAAAAGGAGAGTTCTTATCATATGAGCATTGCTAATCTTCTTTAAACTTATTTATATGCTCACATTTATAAGGACAATACGTATTTCAAGTTTCGGGGTGTAAATTGCTTTATTTGTTTGCTTACGATGCTATTTGTTTCTCTAGAAAATGAAAAGCTAAAACCTTAAATAAGAGGTAAAAAAATTTTAAAATCATGAAAATTTCAAAAATATTTGTATGTGTTGTTTGTATGTTTGTGCAGTCTTGTTGACTAATGATTATGTTATTTTGAACTGTTTATGATTTTTGAATTTTGACTATAAGATGTTACTTTTGTCTATTTTGTTACTATACTCATTCATATGAGATTGTGATATATTGAGCAAAATAGTTATGATGATCATCATTTTTTGTGTAGGTTACATTTTAGAGTAGGTTGAATTAACTTTGGACTTATTTTGTGAAACATATATTCTTTAATGCTTTGAAATAACACTATTTCATTGATTTGTTAATTGTACAAGTGCACTTAACCATTTAAAAGGATAGTTTGGGAGTGGGTGGTTGACGGGTGTTGGGAACTATTTGGATTTGTATTAATTCACACTAGTTGGGAGCTATTTGGATTTGTATTAATTCGCGCTTGTTGAAACTTAGGTACAAGTTATGGGTCTAATCCTAACTGCTCATCCCCAAAAAGGTATAGCACTAGGAAGAAAGAGGTAAAAGTGTAGGATGAGAAAAATAAAATCCAAAACACACAAGAAATTTATATATTCAAAACAAATAAAAAGAAAAGGTAAAAAAACTAATCATAATAAGACAAAAAAAATTAATTATAAATAAATTTCACTGTAATACCCAGTTACCTAATATGAAAGATGGGTTACTGCATTCCATCATCATATCGTATATGTAATACATTACTATTTATGCACAATGTCTTTACTGAATATGCACAACATAACATATAGTATATACAAACCTACCTTATATGCATACACATACAGTATATGAACACACCAACCTTACCGTATATGCAACACTCACCTTTTAGAGCAAAACACACATTCCTACCATATATGCAATCATGAAACTATAAATGCATCATTATGAGTCTGGATAGCTTCACAATATCCATGCCATCATCGAACCCATCTGCCCATAGACAATTGATGAGGTTTGGCACCAGAATCTATTCATGGATGGGAAAAACTTATGAATCATTCTACCCTTGTGCATCTCCTCGTACCCAACTGGTTTTCGAGCTCGTCCAAATTTTAGGCTTGCGATGAGGTATAACTCTTCTCTCTAGAGATAGACAACAAACATTTTCAAGAGAAAATGCATCTTATCATGACGGGTATTCAATCTCTCAATGTCCCTCTACAAGAACGTGTTCATGATCAAAGAAAGTACATCTCATCGCGATGTGGCAATTTGGGAGTGCTGCCAGAACGAAGATAGTCATCACTTGTCCTGAGGTAGAAACAAATATTACTTAAGGTTGTTAACCATGTGCAAAGTAATTTAAACGACTTTAAAAATCTAAATAAATAGCAATAAAATAAACCTATAATTAGATCACGAGATCCCATAACATCAAACAACTTATTCTAATTATCTCAAGTTAAAACAATAAAAACCAACAAAAAAGGACAATTAAAGTGTCAAAACAATGACCCAATAAATAAATAAATAAGCATCTACAAACCTAAAACTGTCAACATCATAAGAAATATGACAATCAGTCAACAAAGATACAAGAGAAAAATAAAGTCCAAACTAAATTAGATAAGGGATTTATAGATTTAAAACAAATAATAAGAGAATGTAAACAAACAAATTACTACAGTACAAATAAAATTGATTATAAATAAATTTCACTGCAATATCATGGAAAAAAAACTATATTACCATTTATGCACAACACCACTTATTTGCATCATCATACTGTACGTGCAACATATTACTCAACTATTTAGAATTATACCTATACATCCAACAACTGACCTTGTGATTAAGGACACTATATTACCGTTTATGCACCACACTACTTATTTGCATCATCATACTGTACCTACAACATATTACCATTTATGCACAACATGTCCTTATGCACACACCAACACCACTAAATATGCAATACTCACCTTTTAAAGCTAAATACACATTCTTATCGTATGTGCAATCAACATACTGTATATGTATCGTTACGAGCATGAACAATTTCACAATATTTATGCCCTCATCGAACGCATATGCCCTTAGAAGACCGATGATGTGTGGCACTTGAATCTGTTCATGGAAGAGAAAAAGCCTATAAATTAACTTGCCATTTTTCATCTCATCGTACCCAACTAGTATTTATGATCATCCAAACTTCAGGCCCGCGATGAGGCATAACTCTTTCCTTAATAACACATATAAAACCTTCCTAAGAGAAAATGCATCTCATCACAATGGACATTCGGTCTCCAATGTGCTATTGTACTAATGAGTTCACAATTACTAATCTAAACAACATCCCCTGGTGTATCAATAGGAAGTGCCCCACGCAAGAAAGCAAGAACACTTCGTGCAGCGCATCACCGTCGAATATCTTGTGAAGGCATTCTCAATGTAGCGAACTATGGCAATCCATGTCTATTGTCTGAACGAATATAGTCTCCAATTATCATTCAATGGAACCAAATATTGTTTACTGTAATTAGCCATCTGCAAAGCAATGCAAACAACATTAAAAATTTAAATAAAAAACAATGAAATAAAACTTTAACTAAATTATTAGACCCAATAACATCAAAAAACTTATGTTAACTATCCTAAACTAAATCAATAAAAATCCACAAAACAAAAAAAGGATTATCCGAGTTTGAAAACAATGACCCAATAAATAAATAAGCAAACAAAAAATAGTCAATAACAGAAGAAATATGATAACCAGCCAACAAAAATACAAGAGAAAAATAAAATCCAAAATAAAGTAGACAAGTGGCTTACAGATTCCAAATGAATAATAAAAAAAAAAGGAAATAAACAAATTATTGCAACACAAATAAATTTAATCATTTATAAGATTCACTATAATAATGTGGCAAAAAAACCCCAATTTTCTGCCCTTGTTGTATCTGCAAGATGGGTTAGAATGTATGCAACACATTACCATTTATGTACAACATGTCCTTATCGTATATGCATGCACTAATCCTCTTTATAAGCACACTTACCCTTTAAGTTAAAACACACATTCCCACCATAAATGCAATCAACATACCGTATACGCATCATTACAAGCATGGGTAATACCCTCATCGAAGGCAATGTCCTTAGACGATTGATGAGATCTAGCACCCGAATCTACCCTTGTGCATCTTGTTGTACCCAGTTGGTATCTGAGCTCTTCTGAACTTCAGGGTGATGATGAGGCAAAACTCTTCCTTCTAAAAATGGACATCAAACCTTCTCAAGAGGAAATGTATCTTATTAAGATGGGCGTTCAGTCTCTCAAATGTACCTTTGCAAAAACAATTTCATGATCAGTGCACTAAACTGCATTCATAGGTACATTAGTAAGAAGTGTCCCACGCAAGAACACTTCGAGCATCGTAGCATCGTCCGAATGCCATGCAAAAGCATTCTCGATTCAGCAAAGTGTGACAGTTTGGGAGTCTTACCTGAACAAATATGGTCTCTACTTGTCCTCTGATAGAACCAAATACCGCTTAAGGTTGCAAAACAATACTAACAACTTTAAAAAATCTAAATAAAAAACAATAAAATAAAACTATAACTATATTATCCTTATAACATCAAACAAATTATTCTATCCTAAATTAAAACAACAAAAACCCACAAAAAATAAAGGATAATTAAAAGTATCAAACAATAACCTAATAAACATCCACAAACTCAAAACAATCAAGAGCACAAGAAACTGGATAACTAGCCTACAAAAATACAAGAAAAAAATGAATTCCAAAAAAATCAAACAAGAGATTTACATATTCAAAACGAATGATAAGAAAAGAAAACAAACAAATCATTGCAACACAAATAAAATTAATAATAAATAAATTTTATTGTAATAACTTTGTAAAAAATTCCCAATTTTTTGCGTAGTTATCATTTATGTAAGATGGGTTACTGTATTCACATTATCATACCAGCATGCTACACACTACCATTATGCACAACATGACATATTGTATATGCATAAGCCAATATTATTGTATATGCATAAGCATACCGTATTTCCACACAACAACCTTACTGTATATGCAACACTTACCATTTAAAGCAAACATATGTTCGTACCATATATGCAATCAACAAGCTATATATACATCATTAATTGCATTGATAGCTTCACATTGTCCATGTCTATATTGAACATACCGCCCTTACGTGACCAATGAGGTTTGGCATCCGAATCTGTTCATGAATAAGTAAAAGCCTATGAATTAACCAACCCTCATGCATCTTGGCATACCTAGCAGGTATCTAAGCTCGTCCAAACTTCAGGCCTGTGATGAGGCATAACTCTTCCCTCAAGAGTCGGACGTAAACCTTTCCAATAAAAAATATATCCATCATGTCAGAGCTCTCATGTAACGAATCGATTATTGAACAATCATTTTATTAAAACGTAAAAGTTTTAAAAGAAAGAGAAAATTAAAAACAACATATTTAAACTTAAAATCTTCAAAATCAAAATAATGTGATTGTCAAAAACATCAGTAAATCATAACATAACATAACATAAAATATTTTATTAGCTATTGTTGCATGCTCGCCCAATCTTCATCTGTATCAAATCACTGATTAATTATTACCTATTAAAATAAATTATGTTTCATATGAGATGATGATCTCAGTTAATGAAATATACGTATTTCATTGTTTAAAGTTACAGAAGTCAATATTATGATTATGTTATTGAATCATGGAGTTTAGTAGTGCTGCGCACGAAATTAGAACCACGAAGTTCGGTTCTTATAATTTAGTGTCTCATCAAGTATGTTCACGAATCTCGTGGACTTTTGTTTTTCATTTTACGTTCTGAATCTTTGACTATTCGAGTGTCACTAAATGAAATTTGATTTTTATATGGACTTAAATAGTAGCAAGAAATGGTTTTACTCTTTAAGTCGAACAAGATATGGCTTTTTGGAATGTTGGGACCAATGTTAGTGTAGTTGTTGATCATCCTCAGTTCTTTCATGTTAGAGTCGAGGATCCCAGACTAGCACGTCCCATCTATCTGACTCTAGTCCATGCTTCATGTGATCCTACTATCAGGAGAGACTTGTGGGTGGGTCTTCAACACATTTCCCTCGAAATAGATGACCCCTTGCCTAGTTGGGGGAACTTTAATGTTATTAGGCATTACTGCTTTCTTTGATATGATGTTAGACTGTGGTTTGGAGGACATTGGTTTCCTTGGGAATCGGTATACTTGGACTAATGGTCGGGTTAAGAAGAGGCTAGATGGATACTCATTAATTCTACAGTGACAGTGTTCTGTTGACAGCTTACAGTGATGCACTTGAATCAGACTTCATCTGATCATTCTCCTTTACTACTTCAATGGGTTTCTAACGATGATTTATGACCCAGGTCATTCAGATTCCTCAATGCTACGCTGGTAAAATTGACATATGTTTGGTGATGTTTTCCAGTAAGTGATGGATGGTAAGGATAGGGTCGATGAGGTAGAGATAGTATATGATAGAGACCATACCCGGGGCACTACGACCTACTGCATCATGCTCAAGTAGTTTTGAATTGGACTTTATCTATTGAGTAGGGTTTTTGGAAGCAAAAGGCCGATTCACGTTGGGTATGTAAGGAAGATCACAACACTCGATATTTCCATGCGATGGTTCATGGACGCCGAATCAAATCGCATATCAAGTCCATCGGGACACAGGCAAGTGAAGTCTTAGCTACTCCTGCTGACATTCAGATTTCGGATATTTCATTCTACTAGGATTTCGATCTGTTTCTACATAGCCTTTGGACTCCATTCGCATCATCCCAAGCTTTTGACGGGGGATGATAATTTGGCACTAAACCGTCCCCCTATGATTCATGAGGTATGAGATGTGATTTTCAGTTTAGATGCAAACAGTGTTGCCAGCCCGGATGGGTTCTCATCCCTATTCTTCGAGCATTGTTGGGATATTATTTAGGATGACGTATATAGGGCAGTCTTGGATTTTTTTATGGCGGCCATCTTCCATGAGGTTTTGCTGCTACTACTATTGTACTGCTCTCTAAAAGGGATGGTGCTTGTAGATAGACTGACTTCAAACCCATTAGTTTATGTACTGTATTCAATAAACTTATTACTAAACTTTTGAACACTCAGTTGAGTATACTACTACAATGCATTATCTCTCCTCCACAGAGTGGATTCATCCCTGGCTACCTAAATGGGAACAATTTCTTATTAGCTCAAGACCTTTTCCACATTTTGGATGCTAGAGTACGAATGGGTAACACTATGCTGAAGCTAGACATGGCTAAAGTATATGATAGCGTGGACTGGGGCTCTATTTATTCTGTTTTGGAGGCATTTGGATTTGATCATATCTGGATCGACATGATCAGGCGATATATCTTGGAGTGTCATTTTTTTGTACTCCTAAATGGTCGCCCATGTGGTTTTTTTCCCTCCTCACGATGGCTCTGACATGGTGATCCCATCTTGCCATCATTGTTTATCATAACTACAGCTTGCTTCTCATTCCTGTTCACTCAGAGGTTTAAGAATATCCTAGTATGTGTTATTGGCATGGAGGTATTACTCTTGTCTCATACCTTTCCTTTGCTGATGATATGATCATATTCACCAATGGCTAGAAATAGTCTTCCAAGAGGATTCTTGATTGTCTGAAGCATTACAAGGGGGTTTCTGGTCATTTGGTGGACAGGGACAATAGCGGACTTATATTACCCAGACGGGATTCTATTAGTCAGTTTAGACGTTTGGAGATTTTGATTGGATTTTGACACCAGTAGCAACCTTTTCTTATATGGAGGTCCTCTTATTTAAGGGAACCAAGATGAGCTTCATTTATGATGACCTTATCCAGAAGGTCAGGAACAAGATCGCAGGTTGGGCTCCAAGATTGTTGTCTCTTGTGGCTATATTACTTTGCTGAGGTCAGTATTTTTTTCCATGCCATTACATTTTCGTCAGATTATACAGCCCCCAAAAGGTATCCTGAAGAAACTTGAAATCATCTTTGTAAATTTCTTGTGGGACTCCAAGGAGTAGGCGCAACGTTCACATTGGCGGAGATGGAATGAGATTTGACTTCCTACTGATGAGAGTGGCATAGGCTTCAGGAGATTACAGGATGTGGTGGACACCTTTTCCATGAAGCTCTGGTGATTGTTCCGTTCTCAGGGATCACTTTTGACCAAGTTTTTGCTAGGTAAGTATTGTATGGGAACACATACTTCACTTGCGGCAGTTCCCTACTCAAATTCTCCTACTTGGAATGAGCTGAGATTAGTAGGGCCTCAGAATGAGTCACACATTGCATGGCACCTGGATCAGGTAAAAAATTCTTTTGGCATTCCTATTCCTACATCGACAACACACATCTACGAAGGTACATGATTTCTTTGATGATACTGGGTGGGATATATGATGTTTATTAAAGGTTCTCCCTCTTCTTTATAGCGGTACAAATATGGGCTATACATTTATGTACAATACCCCAGATCACATTGTTTGGTGGGATACATCGAATGGTAGCTTCATTACCAAGTCAGGATGGAAAATCGTACGTACATGATGCTAGTATTAGGAATTGTATCGATTACTGTGGAGCTCCATTTTGCTAATTACTATCTCATTCTTTTGCTGGAGACTATGGTATGACCTCATTCCAGTTGATGTGGTTATTTAGAGGAGGATTGGATGCCAGTTGGCCTCTCGTTACTAGTGTTGTTCCAAGATTGAGACTATTAGTCACATCTTCATAGGTAGTAGCATCTCCGATCAGGTACGACAGTATGTTGGGAATTTTTTTCAGATACCTACGATTTCGGGATAGGGAGTCAGATGAAGGTTCCAAAGATGGTGGTATTCTGGACAGTATGTTCATTCTAGACACATTCGCACTATCATACCTCTACTGATATTTTGGTTTCTTTGGACCGAGATGAATAATGCAAAGCATGGAAAGATCCGCATGATGGCCAGACGTATCATTTGGAGGGTTTATCGCATGATCCATTTCTTCATATGGGAAGACTATTTCGAGCTATGCATTGGTGAGAGGATTTGACACTTGTACCTATCTTTGGTATTTCTTTGGACCCCATTTCCTCACCTCATCCCATTTTAGTTTGGTGGCATACTCTATCAATCAGATCTATCAAGATCAATACTGATGGATGTGTCAATGATGGTTTTTCGAGTGGGGGAGGTATCATCAGAGATCAGGCATGAAACTGTATTATAGCTTTCTCAGCTTTATACGGATAGTGCATGATATTGGAGGTAGAACTAAAGGCTATTCTTGATAGGATTTTACTAGCTAGAGGACTCAGTCTTTTAGATATTTGGATTAAGTTAGATTCCGTAGTGGCTATCCACTGCATCACTAGAGAATGAGGACTATGGGCTATTTAGGGCATATTCAGACAGATCACAGATGTCATATTATTCAATAGAGACACAATTTTCCACATCCTTAGAGAACGAAATTAGGTTGTAGATGCTCTTGTTGCAGAGGGTTGGAATTATCAGTGATATCAAATATATGGAGTAGCTGACCTACCACGACATATTAGGGCACTCATACAGATTGATGGACATGGACTGCAAAACATTAGAGTATGATTTTTTTTATTTTTTATTCTTATTTTTGACTTTATTTGCATTAGCTCATATTGTAAGGAAAGTAGTACTTCCTTTTTACAGTTTTATATTTTCCTTGATCATTTATTTTCATTGTAAGGGAAGTAGTAGTTTCTCATTTACTGTCTTCATTATTTGCTCATGTAACCATAGTATTCCTCCGCCACAAGTGAGGATATATTAATAAAATATAGTAGGTACCGCTTCCTTTAACTAAAAAAAACCCAAAACAGTCAAGAGCACAAGAAATTTGATAATCAGGCAACAAAGATATAAGAGAAAACTAAAATCCAAAACAATACACATAAGATATTTACAAATTCAAAATGAATAATATAAAAAATTAAACAAACAATTCATTGCAATATAAATAAAATCAATTATAAATAAATAAATTTCAATTTGATAACGTTATTCCCATTTTTTTGGCCCAGTTACCATATATGCAAGATGGGCTACCGTCTTTGTATCATCATATCGTATATGCAACACATTATAGTTTATGCGCAACATTTACTTACCATATATGCACAACATGGCATATCGTATATAAATAAACCTACCATATATGCATGAACATGTTGTATATTCTCAATCTGCCTTTGTTCTAATAGGTTCACAATCACTGCACTAAACAACACTCTAAGGTGCATTAGTAAGAAGGGCCCCATGCAAGAACACAAGAACACCTCGCGCCTTGCAACAACTTTCAGATGTCTTGCGAAGGCATTCTCTATGTAGCTAGACTGGCAGCTCGAATGTACTGCTTGATCGAGGATGGTCTCTACTTGTCCTCTGACATAACCAAATACTGCTAAAAATTGGTAGACACCGACAAAGTAATGTAATAACTTTAAAAATCTAAATAAAAATAGAAAAATAAAACTATAACTATATTATTAGACCCTATAACATCAAACAACTTATTCTAACCATCCTAAACTAAAAAAAAAAGAAATCTACAAAAAAATAAAGGATAATCAGAGTGTCAAAACAATGACCTAATTAACAAATAAGCAACCACAAACTCATAACAATAAAGAGTTATTTTTGCGCTTACGCCAATTTCTACTAGTGCCAAAGATAGAACTTGGGAGATCTTTTATCCCTTCCTAGCCCCCATCTATGGAGGACAAAAACACCACATTTTGGCCACCTAGATCGCTAAAGCAATACACCAACTTGAAGCTAGTGTTGCCCTCTATACATCCCTACCAACAATCAACCCTAACTTCGGTAAGTTTGGCTGGAATTTCAACAGAAAACCAGCTATTCACGCACTAAAAAACTATCGACACAAACCATTCCGGTGGTACCCAACATACTAGTCAACTCTACTCATAAGGATACACCTATTCATGATCTTCAAACATCAAACAATACTACAAATCAACACCTACAATCTGCCTTTTTTAATCCAGCGAAAAATGCAGATTTCAAGCCTCTTTTCCAACGTCGTTGTTGGGTCCCACAATCGTGGACCACCCACCCTGGCCATTTAATGGAAGCATTGGTCTCCACTAATTTGGTCTCAATTCGACGAATCGAACTGAGGAAGTCCATGTGTAGTGCGTCTTCATTGACCCTCAATTAATTGATGAATCTCAACCGCTTCAATCGACTAATTTTACCAAGCAATCTTCAATTCATGCTGGAACGACCATGGATAATGATTTAATTACACCAAATTACCATTTGAATTAGCCAATTTCTAATCTAAGCCAAGAACGGTCTGTACGAATGAACAACTTGATTTTGATTCAATTGATGGCTCCAATGTGTTTCAATATACAAATGAACTTGGGGAAAATGAAATTCATGTTAAAGAAAATACTAGGTAATCACTCAATTGCAGAAATTACAGCCCTTGTTTATCGAATTTTGAAGTCAAACACTGCTCTTCATGACCTGAGCGCTGCTAGTCCGATTTTTTCAACCTCTATGTAGAATTTGTGAAAATTGACACCAGCATTAAATTCAGGAAGCCAAAAAATGTTTGTGGATACCTCCAATTTGGTCAAAAGTCCTGCATTGTAATTTGTATCTCATTACACGCAAATCGTAGCTATTGTAAATGCTATTTTTGGGTGGAATCCAGCCCTTTTGACACAACCATTGATTCTCGATCATCTTAAAACCCTTGGAAGGACATGCACTTCGGCCAAATTCATTGAAAATTTTGCATTAAGATCCTAGCCAAATGGCACAAATAATGAGGCGGTAAAATTTGCATTTCTTGGGCAGATTCTTGAGCTTAGAACAGCGCCAATAACACAAACCTCAGGTATGGAAACATCAGCTCCAAATTTGGTCATTTGTGATGCATTGGGAAGTGTGCCTAATTGGCACACATAACAAGGCTACTCCTGATATATCTGAACATCTTTTGGCTTCGAGAATTGTTTCAATGGTTCTAGAACATGTAAATGTCCCTGGAGTTACCCATTTAGCACCTAGTAAGTCTCAGGCTGCGCGTACCACCAATGCGCATGTTCCTCTAACGCGCAAGCAACCTTCACTACCTTGAGAAGCACCACGGGTTAATATAACTAATGTTGCTACTGTACCTAATGGTCTGAAGTCTTATACTGCAGCAATAGGTAATGTACCAGTTATTTCTCAGGTGGAGAGGCGCTAAAAGAAGTCCTTTGCTGAGGTCCCTTAAGCACTACTTTGCTGATCACATGCTTATCCCTAGGAGACCCTTTATTTATCATGGTGAACCTACAGTTCTATTTATAGAGGTAAATGAGGATATTCTAGCTGATCCATACAAGTTTATGCTTGTTGGCAAATTTGTCCACTACAGTCCATCTATGGCTAAGGTACATAATAGTTTTTCGTGTTTTGGATTTTGTGGTGATTACACTATTGGTTTGATTCATGCCTAACATATTTTGATTCATATGGAGCACGAGGATGACTATGCATAGTTATTCTTCAAACCTATGTGGTATATTGATGGTTCCCCTATGAGAGTCTTTAAATGGACTCTAAGTTTTAGTCCACAACAGAAGATCCTTATTGCACCAGTTTAGGTGTCATTTCAATTACTACCTATTCATTTTCAGGCTAAGATCAGTCTTGGCTTACCGCTCCACATTGATGAGGCGAATTGTGATCTTTGTTATCCTAGTGAGGCTAGAAGTTGTTTTGTGGTGAATATGGACTATGATTTCCTTGATAAAATTTGGATTAAGAGGTAGGCTGTCTTGTATAACAAGAAGCTGGACTTTTGTTACAGATGTAGACATTTTGGACACACAGATGATCATTATATGCTTGGTGCACGATCAGTACCACCATCTACTGTCCATGTTGTTCCTAAAGTTGACCCTGCTCCTCGTTTCCCGACTAAGGATAAGGATATTAGAAAGTTGTTGAGGCCGAGCCACATATAATGTAGACCCTAGTGTGTAGAGATCAGGGAAGATAGCAGACTGGTAGCACTATAAGTGCCCATGTTCCACAGACAGTTCCTGCTAAAGTTAGTGTTGTTCCATCTGTTTTAGGTATTATTCAGACTCAGCAAAAGACAGTAGCCTCACATTTACCATGTCCTACATCGGTCCGCACTAATGTTTCCTTCTCTAGAGTTTCATCCATTTGTCAGCAAAACGTTGAAGCATCTATTCCATCTCTACAGTTTGAGCAATCAGATATGTAGAGCCCATTAAAGATTAAGGTTCATCAGTAGGGCATATTCTGTAGGCCCTCTATTGAGGATTTGGTTAGTATGGCTAGGATGATAAAGGATGGCGATATCATTCGTGTTATACAGAAGAAACACCTAAGGGCTACTTATACTTCACATCCAAGCAGGAGGATCACTAAGAGTTAGTCATATGATACCTCCTAACATTTCCCATCTCGATGAGTGCCATCATATGGAATGTGAGGTGTAGTTAGTGTAGTTATCAGTCGAACCCTGAAGAGACTCTTTTGGTTATACTAGAAACTTGAATACTTCAACATAGATTTGGTTATAGTTAATGATATTTTCACTTTGACACTAGACACCAGAGTTTATAATGAGTCGAACAAGATCAGATTTTTGAAATGCTGGGACCATTGTTTCTATTGTTGATGATCATCCCAGTTACTTCACGTTAAAGTTGAAGATCCCAGATTAGTACGTCCCATCTATCTGACTCTTTTCTATGCTTCGTGTGATGTTGCTATCAGAAGGGATTTGTGGGCAGGTCTTTATCGCATTTCCCTTGAAATGGATGACCATTGGCTAGTAAGGAAAGACTTTAACGTTATTAGGCATGATGGTGTGCACATTGGTCATAATACTCGTAATCGAGGCACTACTGCTTTCTATGATATGATGTTAGATTGTGTTTTGGAGGACATTGGTTTCCTTGAAAATTGGTATACGTAGACTAATGGTCGGGTCAAGAAGAGACTGGATAGGGTACTTATTCATTCTATAGCGGCTGCATTCTATCGACAGCTTACAATAAGGCACTTGAATCGTACTTCATCTAATCATTCGCTTTTACTACTTCAGTGGATTTTTGAGGATGATTTGGGGCCTAGACCATTCAGATTCCTCAACGTTTGGAGCAAGCAACATGAATTTTCAGTCTTTGTCTATCAAAAGTGGCACTCCCTACTCATCTTACGGGGATGGATGTTCTTTGGTAAAAGATTTTTAAGGCTGAACAAGGACTGGATTGGTGAAATTGATGTGTTTGGAGATGTTTTTCAATAGGTGCAGGATGATAAGGATAAAGTAGATGAAGCAGAGACGTTATATGATAAAGACCCTACACTAGAGCATCGTAATCTATTACATCATGCCCAGGCAGTTTTGAACCGGACCTTATCTATTGAGCAGGGCTTTTGGAAGCAAAAGGCCGATTCACATTGGGAATGTGAGAGAGACCACAATATTTGATA
Organism: Fraxinus cuspidata; assembly: GCA_903798385.1. Classification (NCBI taxonomy): domain Eukaryota; kingdom Viridiplantae; phylum Streptophyta; class Magnoliopsida; order Lamiales; family Oleaceae; genus Fraxinus; species Fraxinus cuspidata. Next base: position 17,644 of record CAIGRP010121727.1, read on the forward strand.
TTCCTATATGATGGTTCAGGGATGTCGAAGTCAATCAGGATGCAGGCAGGGGAAGTGTTAGCTACTCCTACCGACATTCAGACTTTGGCTCCTACACAGCATTTGGACCCTATTCTTTCTGATATCATCCCTAGGCTTTTGATAGATGATGATAATTTGGCACTAAATCGACCCCTTTAATTCATGAAGTATGGGAGGCGGTGTTTAGTATAGATGCTCACAGTGTTGTTGGGCTGGATGGGTTCTCATCCATATTCTTCTAGCATTGCTTGAACATTATTTAGGATGATGTTTACAGGGCAGTCTTGGACTTCTTTGATATCGACTATTGTATTGCTCCTTAGAAGGGACTATGATCGTAGATGGACTCATTTCAGACCCCAACAGTTTATGTACAATGTTCAATAAGCTTATTACTAAATGGGGACAATGTTTTATTAGCTCATGAGTTTATGTTCGTTTGAGTACAATATAACTACGCATTTTCTCTTATCCACGAAGTGGTTTAATCTTCAGTCACCTAAATTAGGGACAATGTTTTATTGGCTCATGAGCTTTTCTACACTTTAGATGATAGAGTACGAAGGGGTAACACTATGTTGAAGCTAGATTTAGCTAAATCATACAATCTCATGGACAAGTGAGGTTCATTTATTATGTATTGGAGGCTTTGGATTTGATCAATTCTGGATTGGCACGATCAAGCTCTGTATCTCGAAGTGTCATTTTTCTTTACTCCTAAATGGCCACCCATGTAGTTTTTTCCCTCCTCACTAAGGCTTAGACAGGGTGATCCCATCTCACCATCCTTGTTCATCATAGCTGCAGATTACTTCTCATGCCTGCTCACTCAAAGGTTTCAAGAGTATCCCAATATGTGTTATCCACATAGAGGTAACACTCTTGTCTCAGACCTTTCATTTAGCGATGAAATGATCATATTTTTCAATGGCCAGAAACAATCTATAATGAGGATTCTTGGTTGTTTGGAGCATTACAAGGGGACTTCTGGTCAGTTGGTGAACAGGGACAATAGCGGACTAAACTATCTAGATGGGCATCAATTAGTCAGATTACACGATTGGAGATTTTGACTGATTTTCGACACATCAGTAGCCTTTCACTCATTCGAGGGTCCCTTATTTAAGAGGACCAAGATGAACTTCATTTATGATGACCTCATCCAGAAGGTTAGGGATAGGATCTCAGGTTAGTCTTCATGACTTTTATCACCTGGGGCTGTATTACCTTACGGAGGTCAGTGGTCTCTTCCATGTCATTACACTTTCTTTAGATTATGTAGCCCCCTAAGGTTGTTCTGAAAAACTTGAGAGCATCTTTGCGCGATTCCTATGGGATTCCAAAGAACAGGCGCGATGTTTACATTGACGGAGCTGGAAGGAGATTTGCATTCCTAGTGATGAGGGTGGTCTAGGTTTCAGGAGATTAAAGCTCTGGTATTTGTTTTGTTCTCTGAGATCTCTTTTGGCCCAATTTTTATAGGGCAAGTATTGTATAGGGACACATCATTTACTCGCAATTCTCTACTCAGCTTTTCCTACTTGGAAGAGGCTAAAATTAGTTGGGCCAGCCACACATTGCATGGCACCTTGGAAGAGGTCAGATTTTCTTTTGACATGATTTCTGAATGGGTGAGACCACGTTCGCATCCCTATTTCCACACTAGCAGCACACATCTACGAGGGTGTAGAATTTGTTTTATGATACAAGATGGGATATAGAAAGTTTATTATAGGTTTTTCCTCCCCATATGGCGGAGTAAATATAGGGTATCCCTTTATATGCAGATGCTCCAGATCGAATTGTAGCTTTGGTACCAAGTCAGCATGGCAGTTCTACGTTCGAAACACCAGTATCATGATACAAATCAGTTACTATATAGCTCCATTTCTCATTCTTCTATGGAAAACTATGGCATGACCTCATTCCACTAGCTGTGGTTATTTAAGAGAAGATTGGATGCCAGTTGGCTTCTCGCTGCCAATGTTGTTCCGAGCTTTAGACCGTGAGCCATATTTTCACTGCTAGTATCATCTCCAATCAAATACCTAAAAGTTAATGAGAGTGAGTCAGACAGAGATTCCAGAGATGGAGGTATTGTAAACAATATGTTCGTTGTGGACATATTCGCACTATCATTCCTCTATTGACATTTTGGTTTTTATGGACCGAGAGGAATAGTGCGAAGCATAGAGGGATCCACATGGTAGCCATATGTATCATTTAGAGGGTCTATGACTTGATCTCTTTTCTTCATATGGGATGACTATTTCAACCTGTAGATCATCGAGGAGATTCGAATCTTGCACCAATCTTTGGTATTTCTATGGACCCCCTTCCCCATCTTCTCCTATTCTAGTGGTGGCGGACTCCATTAATCGGATCTGTCAAAATTAATACTGATGGATACGTCAAGAATGGTTTTGTGAATGGGAAAGGTATTATCAGAGATCATGTAAGACAGTGTATCAGGGCTTTCTTAGCTTCGTATAGACCGTGCATGATATTAGAGGCAAAGCTCTGGGCTATTGTTGATGGCATTTTACTAGCTAAAGGACTTGGTCTTTCAACGATTTGGGTTCAATCAAATTCTGTAGTGGCTATTCACTACATCACTAGAGGAAGAAGACCATAGGCTATTCAGGGCATACTCAGAAATATCATCGACATCATATCATTCGACAGAGATACAATTTCCACATTTACAAAGAAGGAAACCAAGTTGTAGATGCTCTTGCTTTAGAGGATTGAGACTATTGACGATAACATGTATATGGACCACTTGACCTACTACGACATATTAGGGCACTAGTACAAGTTGACAGACATAGATTTTCCAATATCAGAGTTTGATTTTTATTTTTAGTTTTTACTTTCAATTTTTATTTTTGTCTTTATTTGCATTACTTCTTATTGTAAAGGAAGTAGTACTTCCTCATTTACTACTTTCATTATTTCCATGTAAACACGGTATTCTTCTGCCACATGTAAGGCATGTTACTTAAATCTCAGAGGTACCATGTCCTCAATTAAAAAAAAAAACATTAAAGAGCACAAGAAATTATATAACCAGCCAACAAAGATACAAGATAATAATAAAATCCAAAATAAAGCAGATAAGATATTTCCAAATTCAAAATGAATAATATAAAAAAGTAAACAAACAAATCATTGCGGTATAAATAAAATCAATTATAAATAAGTTTCATTGTAACAACATTAGAAAAAATTCCAATTTTTTTGCTCAGTTACCATATATGCAAGATAGGTTACCATCTTTGTATCATCATATCGTATATGCAACACATTACATTTTATGTACGACATATACTTACTGTATATCACAACTTGATGTACCGTATATGCATGACCATATTGTACATGTACACACCAATCTCACTGTATATACAACACTCAGATTTTAAAGCAAACAAACATTCCTACCGTATATGCAATCAACATAATGTATATGCATCATTACAAGCATAGACTGCTTCACAATGTCCATGTCCTCATTGAACATACAGTTCTTTAGATGACTGATGAGGTTTTGCACCAGAATCAATTGGCCAACCCTCATGCTTCTCGTCGTACCCACTAGTATCCAAGCTCGTCCAAATGTCAAGTGGTGATGAAGCAGAACTTTTTCATTGCAAGACGAATATCAAACATTCCTAAGAGAAAATGAATCTCATCACGACGGGCATTCGATCTCTTAATGTGCCTATGCACTAATGAGGAGCACTTCGCGCATCGCATCACCTTTCATATGTCCTGCAAATGAATTCTCGATGTAGCGAGGTGTGACCATCCGAGAGTGCTGTCAGAACGAGAATGATCTCTACTTATCCTCCAATAGACCGAAATACTGCTTATGGTAGTTACCTATCTGCAAAACAATGCAAACAACTTTAAAATTCTAAATAAATAAAAATAAATTATTACTACAACTAGATCATCATGCCCCATAACTTCAAAATAACTTATTCTAACTTCAAAATAACTTATTCTGACTGACCGAAACTAAAACAACAAAAATCCACATATAAATAAAGGACAATCAGAGTTCAAAATAATAGCCGAATAAATAAATAAGTGACCACAAATCCAAAACATTCAGGAGCACAAAAAATTTGATAACCAGCCAACAAAGATATAGGATAAAAAATATAATACATGACAAAGCAGACAAGAGACAACAAATTCAAAATGAATAAATTATAAATAAATTTCACTAGAATAACGTGGCAGAAAAGATCCCAATTTTTTTTCCCACTTCTTGTATATGCAAGATGGGTTACCGTATTTGTATCATCATGTCGTATATGCATAAGCCTACTGTTTATGTATAAGCATATAATATATACACCCATCAACCTCACTGTATATACAACACACATTCATATCATATATGTATCATTACGAGCATGGATAGCTTTACAATGTCCATGTCCTCATCAAAGGCACCACCTTTAGACGATCGATAGGTTTGGCACCTAAATCTATTCATGGACAAGTTCAAGCCTATGAATTAGCCTACCCTCATGTGTCTCATCTTACCCAGCTAGTATCGAGCTCATCCAAACTTTAGGCCCTTTATGAGGTATAACACTTTTCTCGTGAGACGGATGTCAAACATTACCAAGAGGAAATGCATCTCATCATGACAAGCGTTTGACCTTCAATGTTCTTCTACACTAACGAGTTTAGGATCATTGAACTAAACAACACTCCCTTGTGCATTACAAGGAAATACTTATGTAAGAATGCTTCGCGTAGCACGGCACCTTCTAGATGGCTGCGAAGGCATTCTCGATATAGCGAGTGTAGTAACTTGAGAGTCCTGTCTAAAAGAAAATGGTCTACAATTGTCCTCTGGCAGAACCAAATACTACTTAAGGTTATTAGCCATACTACAAACAACTTTAAAAATCTAAATAAATAACAATAAAGTAAAACTGTAATTAGATCATCAAACCTCATATAATCAAATAACTTCTAAATATCCTAAACTAAAACATGAAAAATCTACAAATAGTAAAGGACAATCAGAGTGTCAAAATAATAACCCAATAAATAAATAAGCATCCACAAATCCAAAATAGTTAAGAGTAAAAAATTTTTGAAAACCATCCAGTAAAGATACAAGAGAAAATTAAAATTAAAAACAAAGCAGACAAGATATTTATATATTCAAAACGACTAATAAGAAAAAGTAAACAAACAAATCAGTGCGGCACAAATAAGATTAGATATAAATAAATTTCATTGTAATAACCTGGGAAAAAACTCCTCAAAATTTCTTTTGCCAGTTACCATATATGTAAGATGAGTTATCGTATTCGCATCATCATATCGTATATGCAACATATTATAGTTTATGCGCAACATGACATACCATATACGCATAAATCTACCATATGTGCTTGAGCATACCGTATATACATACACCAAACTCACCGTATATGTGATACTCACCTTTTAAAGAAAAATGCATATTCCTACTGTATATGCAATCAACATATCGTGTATACGTCATTACAAGCATGTATAGTGTCATAATGTATATGTCATCATCGAACGCACCGCCTTTAGACGACCAATGGGGTTTGGCACCGGAATCTGTTCATGAACAAGTAAAAAGCCTATGAATTAGTCTATCCCTGAGAGCTAGTATCCAAGCTCGTTCGAATGTCAGGTACATGGTGAGGATGAACTCTTCCCTCAAGAGATGGACATCAATTCTTCCCAAAAGAAAATGCATCTCATCACGACGATCATTTGATCTTTTAGTGTGTCTCCACAGTGATGAGTTCATGATCATTGCACTACATAGCACTCTTTGGTGCATTAGTATGAAGGCTCTATGCAAGAATACTTCAAGTGGTGCAACACCTTTTGAATGTCCTTCGAAAGCATTCTCGATGAAGCTAAGTATAGCAACTCATAGTGCTGCCTGAACAAAGATGGACTCCAATTGTCCTTCAATATAACCAAATACTATTTAAGATTGTTAGACATCTGCAAAGCAACGCAAACCACTTTAAAAACCTAAATAAGTAAAAGTAAAATAAAACTATAACTAGATCATTAGATCCCATAACTTCAAACAACTTATTCTAGATATCCTATACTAAAACAACAAAAGCCCACAAAAAATTAAAAGATTATCAACGTGTCAAAATAATGACCCAATAAACAAATAAGTATTCACAAACCCAAAACAGTCATGAGCACAAGAAATTTGATAATCCGCCAACAAAGATACAAGAGAAAAATAAAGTTCAAAATAAAGTAGTCAAAAGATTTACAACTTTCAAAATGAATAATAACAAAAAGTAAACAAACAAATCATTGCAGCATAAATAAAATCAATTATAAGTAAATTTCACTTTAATAATGTTAGAAAAAATTTCAATTTTGTTTTCGCTAGTAACCGTATATGCAAGATGGGTTACCATATTTACATCATCATATCGTATATGCAACACATTACAATGTATGTGCAACATGTCTTTACAGTATATGCACACACCAACCTCACTGTATGCAGCACTCACCTTTTAAAGCAAAACACACATTCCTACCTCGTAATGGAATTAACATACCATATATGCATTATTACGAGCAGTGACAGCTTTACAATGTCTATGCCCTCATCGATCGCACTATCCTTAGATGTCAATGAAGTTTGGCACTCGAATTTGTTCATGTACTGGAAAAAGCCTATGAATTAGCCCACTCTCGTGTATTTCATCATATGAAGCTAGTATTCGAGCTTGTCCAAACTTCTGCCATGATAAGGTAGAACTCTTCCCTTGAGAGATGGACATCAAACCTTCCTAAAAGAAAAAGCATCTCATCACGATAGGTATTTGATCTCTCAATGTGCCTCTGCACTAACGAGTTCACAATTACTATACTAAATGACACTCTTTGGTACATAAGTAGGAAATGCCCCATGCAAAAATAGCAAGAACACTTTGCACAGCACAACATTTTTCGGATGTCCTACAAAATAATTCTTGGTGTAGCAAAGTCCGATGGTCCGATAGTGCTGCCGAATGAAGATAGTCGTTACTTATCCTACGATAAAACCAAATACTGCTTAAGGTTGTTAGCCATCTGCAAAACAATGCAATCAACATTAAACATCTAAATAAATAAATAAACTATAACTAGATCATCATACTCCATAACTTCAAAAACAACTTATTCTAGCTATCCTATACTAAAACAACAAAATAACCAAAAATATATAAAGGAAAACTAAAGTGTCAAAATCATAACCCAATGAACAAATCAACAACCACAAATCCAAAATAGTCAAATGCACAAGAAATCCGATAACAAGTCAACAAAGACACAAGAGAAAAATAAAATCCAAAATAAAACAATGCGAATAAGATATTTACAGATTCAAAACGAATAATAAGAATAAGTAAACAAACAAATCATTGCAGAACAAATAAAATTAATTATAAATAAATTTCACTACAATAACGTTAGAAAAAATTTTGGATTTTTTTATAGTTACCATATATGTAAGATAGGTTATTGTATTTGTATCATCATACCATATATACAATTTATTATAGTTTATGCATAACATGCCCTTACTACATATGCACAACATGACATACCTTGTATGCATGAGTATATTGTATATGCACACACAAACCTCACCACATATGAAACACTTACCTTTTAAAGGAATGCACACATTCTTACTGTATATGCATCATTACGTGCATGGACAACTTTACAATGTCTATGCTGTCATCGAACATGCCGCCCTTAAACGACAGATGAGGTTTGGCACCCGAATCTGTTCACCGATGGGACAAAGCCTATAAATAAGCCCATTCTCGTGTGTCTTGTGGTATCCAGTTGGTATTCAGGTTTATCCAAACTTTATGCCTATGATAAGGCAAAACTCTTACTTCGAGAAACAAACATCAAACCTTATTAAGAAGAAATGCATCTTATCACGATGGGCATTGGATCTCTCAATGTACCTATGAACTAAGGAGTTCACTATCACTGGACTAAACGACACTCCCTAGTACGTCAGTAGGAAGTGTCCCATGTAAAAATGCAAGAACACTTTGCACAGTGCAACACCTTCCTGATGTCTTGCAAAAGCATTCTCATTGTAGTGAAGTGTGGCAATCTTAGAGTCTTGGCTAAACGAAGATGGTCTCTACTTGTCCTCCAACAGAACCAAATACTGCTAAAGCTTGTTAGCCATCTGGAAAACAATGCAAACTTTAAAAATCTTTATAAATAACTATAAAACAAAATTATAATTAGATCATCATACCAACATAACATCAAAGAAATTATTCTAACTATCCTAAACTAAAACAACAAAACTCACAAAGAAATAAAGGACAATCGAGTGTCAAAATATGGTCCAATAAACAAATAAGAAAGTACAAACCTAAAATAGTCGAGCAAGAGAAATTTGATAACCAACCAATAAAGATACAAGAGAAAAGTAAAATCTAAAACAAAACAGATATGAGACTTACATATTCAAAACGAATAATAAGAAAAAGTAAAAAAAAAAAATCATTG
>CAIGRP010121734.1:0-13890 GCA_903798385.1 Fraxinus cuspidata
AATTGTAAGAAATTATATCCCTTTAGTTGACAATTTTCATGAAAAATTAAGTCAAACGAATGCCAAAAGATAGAAAATTTCAACAATATTCAGGTGGAAAATTAAATCAATTAAACACAATTAATTGACAATTCTCAGTAAAACAAATTTTAGACAATTCAATTTCTTGCAATTCGTTTTCTTTCCATTTAAATTCAATTTTTGAATCAAACGACCCCTAATTTCTTTTCTTCTTGAGTTTTAAAAAAATGGACCTAGAAAATAGCTAGTCAATAATAATGTCAAGTGTGAAAGCTTGGAATTTAGCATGCATGTCATGAGTATACCAGTTCCAATTGTCTTCCCTTTTTACATTGAATCTCGCCTAATAGACCATGCAAAGACTACGATTTTTCAAAATTAAATTTCAAGTTGAATTTAATTTCAACGTTGTTCTATATTTTTAGGGGCATTTAATTATCACTTAAGAGCATATTTTCGTGCACTTAAAAAGTTACGTTTTTAGACTATAAGGAAAGTAACTTTCAAAATTAAGTTTAAAATTTAGCAACTCGAACAAGTTTCATTATTTATTCCATCGTGAGTTTGTTTTTTCTATTATCATAATAAAATAAAAATATTAAAAAGATTAGAAAATTTCAACTTTATTGGCAGCTCTTCAACAAAATATAGAAAAATATTGTTCACGAAAATATCTTTCGAATTAAAACCACTGCAGTGTACGGTTCGTTAACAAGTAATAAAGTGGATTTGAATCCAGTATCGTTTCACAGAGATTGATTTAGTTCAATTTTTATTATTACAACCTTAACCGAAACACGAATAATAGGTCGTGTTTTTTTGTGACAAAATTATGACTAAAATAATCTACTTATACAATTATGAGTAAATTAATTAAACTAAATGCAAATTATCCTAAATGCAAATTAATGTGTTTAATAAATGACAAACACACTAGGATCCCGAATTTCCATGCAATAATCATTTTTAGTCTCAATTCTACACTTTGACAACACGATTGAATTTTGACGAATCAATATTCCTATTTTAAATAACAATATGTCTCGAGTAATGTTAAACATACTCTCATATATGATCCGACTATAATTCTATGACATATGCGAACATACAAAAGTGCTTGAATATTTATGAACACTTAAATATTCACATAGAGTATAGCGGTTTATTTTTATCCTCTATCGGACCCTATGACAATTTATATGTATCGAAACTATTTTCCTTCTTTCGAACACATAAAATATGTCACAACATTCACACAACTACCATGCACAATAATTGTGGAGAAAATAAAATCATATAAATTATTCAATATCCAAAAAACGTGTTTTCAATGTTAAGTATGAAAAACTAAATGTTAAAAATTTATATTACATAGTTCATCGTTCTCCTAACACAAATAAATATAGTCGACATGTCATGAAGAAGAAAGCAAAAGAAATATTGAAGAATTGACAGCATCCAAGTAAAGTTTATATTGAATCTTCAAGTCTTGAAATCGATTTTCGTGTTTCTTGCCTTCTTCTATACTCCCAAAATCTCTTAGAATGTGATGTAATGCGTGATAACTACTTCTGGATGGTCCTAAATCTTTAAAAGACATTCTAAGATTTGTTTCAATAAGAATTGTAATCATATAAGAAAATCAAAATTTTTTTCTCAACTTAGCCTGGACAGGCTCCTAGTAGGAAATGGAACAGTCGCCCATGCATAGCAAACATCCCCTATAATTGAAGTTTAGGATTGGGTGGCCGCCCGACCAATATAACTAGATGGCTGCCTGTTATAAAAACTTTAAAAATTTTCTTTTCAGTCGTTTTCTTCATTCTTTCTTCCATTTTGGTCATTCACATCAAATTATTTTGATTTTAGTACTTTAACTTTTACTCAAATGCATATTAGTTCACAAACTTCCATTCATTGGGCAATTGATCATTCTTCTTTTCAATTGCTTAGAAATGGGTCCAAAACTGAAATAAAATAAAATTAACCCAAGTTAAGTAAATTCAATACTAAAACGACACAAAAGTTTAGTAATATGGTCCGAATAAGTTTACAAAAATGTACTTATCAAATATCAACATGCACAAGCTACCATTTTCATCACAAAATTGGCAATGAACATTTGATTAAATTAATAAGATTATGGTTGTAATAATTTGTTAATCTGATTAACTTTGACATAATGAATTGCACGTCAGGTTGATAAGGTTTTGAAATTATATGTATATCCAAAAATCGTCAACGGATATACATTATACGTCGATTATATGCGTGATATTAATATAATAATATATTGTGATCAATCGTCTTCAAACGCTTTTTAAAAAATATGTATTTAAAGAAAAAAAAAGTATATTTGTATTTGAATATAAACATTCAACAGTGAAATTTAACCCAGTGATCCAATGAAAGTCAATGAAATGATAAAAAAAATATTCATAAAATTGATTTTAAATTTATTAAAAATAAGACTTCATTCATTGTTATTGTCGCTAGTCGCTACATACACCTAAAATAGTTACTTCCGGGTCAATAGTTTTTGTGTTAGACGAATTTGACATATTCTGTATACAATAAATTATTAATCTCAAGAAACATGCATTATTTTAAAAGTTTTTCAAAAATTAAAAAGTCCACATGCACGATATAAGAGACTTTCAAAAGCAATATCAAGATTTTCTTTTTGCAAATTACTTCAATTTACACCAAAGAAGAAAATTTGTTCAAGATACTGAGAGCATGTTTGATCCCCATTATTTCACATTATAATGAGGAATAATAATTTTTTAAAAAATATGTGGTTAAAAATAAAGATTTTTTTTTAATTTTATTTTATTAAAAAATATCTAATTGATAAGAAGAGAAAGAAAAATGCATTATAATTCAATAGAGCAAGGGAGCCAAACGGGTTGTGAATTTCTTTATAATAATTAGTTAAACGAGACATTGGTCAAAGATTGAATGCTATGTGAGGCCTTTTCAATGAATATTTTAACCATAGTTTGAATTTTCAATCTATCAATTTTGGCTAAAAAGTCAAATTTAAGCTTATATTTGAGAGAGGTGCTTCTGCAGCCCCCTCCAATAGTGGGGCGCCAAGGGGCGTCACTATTTTTGTCCCGGTCATTAAGCCGGGATAAATGACTTTTTCATATATTTGATCCTCATTTTTTTAAAGTTCATTTTTAATTATACGTTCATTCATAAAATAATAATGTACGTAAATCGAAAAAAATTCTTTATTTTTTGACCACACATTTTTTCAAAAAATTAATATTTCAAAATTTTTAATTCTCGAATTTTCATTAAAATGAAGTCCATTAAATGGAGCTAAAAATAGCTAGTCAATAAAAAAATAACTGGCTGAGAAAGCTTTGAATTTAGCATCCTTATTCCTCAAATTTTCATTAAAATGAAGTCACTAAATGGAGCTAGAAAATAGATAGTCAATAAAAAAATAAATGGCTGGGACAGCTTTGAATTTGGCATCCTTGGTATATCAGTTCCCCTTGGCTGCCCTTTTCACATTGAATTTCACCTAATAATATAGAATATAGCGTATTAATAAAGGTTAAGTTAAACGTGTGCAGAGTTTTCATAATTAATATATTGTCTTAAATTGACAACATTGTTCAATATTTTCAAAGGTTTGATTAATTTAATTATCACTTAGAGAGCTTACTTGTATTTAAAAATTACTCTTCCAAAAAGTTATTAGCTACATCTTATTTTTTAGAAAGTAATTTTAAATATTTAAAAATAAATAAGTTAAACTGTAAAAGTCTAATAAGTTTCATGATTCATTTCAAGGGTAATTAGTTCATAACGTTCCTACATTTCACTATTATCCTAGAAAACGTCTCTACCTTCCATTTTTTTGGCATTTTCACACTTGATTACGCATTTGATTGCGCAAAATGTCATTTCCATCCAACTTCTCTATTAAACGATGGGTATTCTTGTCATTTTTCTCTTTCTTCCCAATTTGAACCAATTTTCTCCCCTATTTCTTCCTCGGAACTATCAAATTCGGCCAAATCCAGATTAGTCATATTCACGTATACTTGAGCCTTTTTGTAAAGTGCCTTCATATTTGTACTCTCGAGTTCCAACACCTTTACACACTTTCCTCGTTAAACAAATGCTGCATTGTTCAAGTTACAAGTGATCTTTAGTGCTTTGACTGTTTCTTTTCCTCGTCACTAAAAGAGGTTTCGTACTTAATGTACTTAAGAGTCTCGGTTCAAAATCCTCCATGAGGGGGGCACATGACTTAAAGATCACAACAATTACTACTTTTCTATCAAATCAAATGGAGTCACAATCCTTTAACAATTATTACCTTTTCATATCTCTTTGAAACTCTCACATATTTCCCTACCTTAAACAACATGTTGCCTTCCTTTATCTTACCGATAGCCTCAATCTTTTCTTGGGTGTTCATATCCCAATAAACTAAAGGTTTGTTAGAGAAATTAATAGAGGAGAAGGTAGGTTCAAATGAGGAAGAAAGAGGAAAAAAAGTGGGTTAAATGAGGAAGAAAGAGGAAAATGATGAGAATACCCTTCACTTAATTGAGAAATTGGATGAAAATAGCTTTTTGTGCAATCAAATGTGTAATTAAGAGTAAAAGAGTGATTATATTACCACTACAAATTATATTAAATGCACCATGATTTTTAGTATTTTTCTTATTTACTTAAATAGCCTTAAGTAAAATTACACAATTAGGATTTTAATATATAATTGCCCTAAAATAAATGATTGTTCCACCACAAACAATAATCTAAAATTTCTTCTTCTTCTTTTTTTATTCTCAATAGCTGAATGCGCATAGTTTTTTTTTCTGTCGAATGCAACTTTTGCTTCCTTCCACGGGAACAAGATAATTTCTTTTTGCCACGGCAGGTGAATTTGTACTCTTATTTTTTTCCATGATTTTTTTGGGTTTCTTACTCTGATGGTTTTCATGAATTATACATCAAAATAAGTTATGGATTTGGATATCACACTGCTTGGTTTTCAATTAGTGAGAATTAATTAGGATAAATGTATATATACGCGCTAGAATGAACTAATGCATCACAGTCACCAAGCAATCTGTTCTTGAAGGCCGTCGACTAAATTTGAATAACTTAGTGCTTAGTGTGTCGTTCAATTATATAGGGAAAGCACACTTTGATTTTGAATCTATGCCTTTCTTTTTTCCTTACATTTATGCATAAAAGGGTAATTCAGTAGATTCTCTGTACCTAGGGAGTTTCTCAAAATCAGCCTCAATTTTTAACTTTTCAGTTTCTACTTTTTGATAAAACTTGTTACCGACGCAATTGTATGATTCTGTCATAGCAGAGAATCAACTGTCGAAAATTTAAAGCGAGAATAGATGCAATTATTAATACAACTACTTCATCTAAATTCATTGTTCATTGTCAAATATGAGGATGAATACACCACAATATTATATTAGGGGGTATAATTGTAAATTTATTGTGGTGTATTTATTAAAAATATATTTTAATTGTGGTGTGATTGTAACGTGCTGCAGTAATTAAATTTTGTGGAGGTAATATAATTATTCAAAGTAAAAATGTCAAAAAAAAAAAAGGAAGAATAAGGTATGAACGTTTTTTATAATAATAATAGAAGGAAGGACATTCCCACTTAATTACTCTTCATCAATTCCTACATCATGAGTGATCTATAAGTAGCAAAATCTTCAAAGATTAAAAATACTTACTGTGTCGGCGGCTCTTTCAACAATGTATAGAACCAAAAGTTGACAATTAACATTTGATTAAATTAAAGATTGTAGCAGCAATGATTGTTTAGTCTAATTAACTGTCTAGGTCATTCATTGGTGAATTGGAAACGTGGTTACTGAGATCACTAACTACATTTTTTAATAAAGTCAACAAAAAATTATGTTTTTTCATCGTCCAATGTGACAGAAACTTCACTGCAAATTAGACTAAGTTTATTCGCCAATGTTAATGAATAATTTTACACTTGTAGATTACGCCATTTGTGTGATGTTTGAAATTATGCCTGTCTAGTTTAGCTAAAAAAAGTTGATAAAAATTTAAGTTAAAATTAACTATTAATTTTCACATTACGTTTAATGAAATTCACAATTTTTCAATAATACATTTTATCAACTTTTATTATAATCTTTAATTTTGACATTAATTTGATCTTAAAATATTTAAAAAGAATGATATCGACTATCATTTCTAATATTTTTTGTCTGTAAATTTCAAATATCAAACATTAATAAATAATATAATGATAATATTTTAACTTTATTTTCTTTATAGCAATTACGAGTTTATGTCTCTGTTTGTTGGGGATTAAAATTAGATTTTTAGTAGATTTTAATAGAAGTTGATGAAATGCATGGTTGAAAATATATAGATCCCATAAAATATGTGATTATTAAAACTATAATTAAAATTAAAATCTAAATCTTAACCTCTACCATATATGAACTATGTAAATTTAGAGATAGAAAGAGATTGATGACCAAAGATAAATTAAGAATCAAAGTGGCAATTTTTCATTTATTATTATTATTATTTTGGCCTTTTAGTTGAGATAAGGTGAGTGTCCTGAGCCACACATATATATAATGAAATCGATTCCATCTTAGCCAAAAGACACAGAAAGATATGCTTTAAATCAATTTTGACGGTCCATTCTTCCTCGGTGTAGGTCTAAGACAAATGGATAGCCTTACCGAAGCGTGCTAACATAGATTAAGCAATAATATTAAAAGGCGGCTATATTGAAATTAGATTGCGAATAATGCTATATAATATCAGTTACGCTAAAACATAGTCTAGGTGAACACTTTCGATAAATTCAATGAAATGAATCATATGACAATGCATTTAAGTGAATCTATCATTCAGTGTCATACAACAACAGTCTAAACTGGTGCTTGATATTAGTAGTGATGAATAACATCATTTTTTTTATACATATGTATACAACATTTTAATTTCAATAAAGATTCTTATCTTTTAGTCATTTTCACACATGTATCTAAATTTTTTTCATCTTATTTTTTTCATTAATTTTTTACTAATTAGCACGTCTTATCTTTGATACCGTTTACCATCCAAAATTTTTGTTAAGATGATATAAAAAAAAAACCTTAATTGCCAACTGTATTTTAAATAGTAAAAAATTAGAAAATACAAAAGTACAACTAAATATTTACCCTTATTTTAAGGATTTTGTTGTTTGTACCGAAAAAATCGCGATCGAAATAATTTGGAGGGAAAATATTGGATGAAAAGACCGACTATTTGTAAAACTGGTAAATGATACGATGTCATGTGATATTATGTAAGTCTTGACATATATATATAACATTGTCCTTATTTTAAATCGTGCTAACTGAATTTTTGAACAAAAACTGCCACATGGGACAATAGGCTATATTATAAAAGGTCGAGGAAATTTTTTTGAAGTTTATTCCATATATAGCTTATGTTTGTTTTCTTGTACAGTCTGAAATAATTATTAAGTCCAATGCCAGAACTTAGTTGTACGCATAAGGATTTTCATGGAGGTAACTCTCAGTAGCCTTGAAAGAGGCGTATGACCTTTCTTTCCCTCCCTTGATCACCTCTTCTGCAATTTCCTTGAGTCCTTTGCCGTAGTTTGTGGTTTTGATTCTGCAGACGGATCCTCCTTCGGCAGCGGAATCAATTTTGACATTACAAGAGATTTTTTCAAGATTAGCGGCTTCAAGAACATCTCCTTCGATGATGCTGTAGCTGTATGTGCAGTTGGCTTCGTCAATCCTGTCCACACGGTGCTTGTATTGGCTGCCTGCATATATATTAGAATTCGAGATAATTTTTTTTTTCGGGTTTTCTATTCGTATGTTATGGCTTCTCAAAAAGAGAGTATAAAAGTTAGAGTCGAGATGTGATGATTCATTTGTAACAAAAGCATCCAAACACTTGAGAAATTTGGGTCGATCAACATCATCATTATTTTGCATGAATAAGACTCAATAGTGGGTTTCGGATAATGATTGTACCTTCTCCAAGAGTTATCAACTTGATGGTTCCTACTCCACCATCGCCTTCGAGGATTTCCGCGTTCTTAATGGAATTTGGCAAAATCTTGGGGAAGAGGTTATGAGCATCAAGAACGTAGGCCTTGAACATCTTGGTTGGTGGGATTGAAGAGGGCATTTCAAGATCATATGTGAGCACGCCCATGATTAATTTGGATTAAATTCTTGAAGAAAAGATTGAATAAAGAGGAAATGCAAATAGGGTTCTTGTTTTGTGAACTAGTGTTTGTGTCCTAAATTATGAGAGACAGTGGCCCTATTTATAGGTGAATTGTCAAAGGTTGGTCTGAACAATATTTTGTTACATTTCTTCATTAGTTAGTAACGTGCTGCAGTAATTAAATTTTGTGGAGGTAATATAATTATTCAAAGTAAAAATGTCAAAAAAAAAAAAAAAGTATGAACGTTTTTCATAATAATAATAGAAGGAAGGACATTCCGTCTTAATTACTCGTCATCAATTTCTACCTCATGAGTGATCTATCAGTAGCAAAATCTTCAAAGATTAAAAAATACTTACTGTGTCGGCGTCTCTTTCAACAATGTATAGAACCAAAAGTTGACAATTAACATTTGATTAAATTAAAGATTGTAGCAGCAATAATTGTTTAGTCTAAAGTAACTGTCTAGGTCATTCATTGGTGAATTGGAAATGTGGTTACTGAGATCACTAACTACATTGTTTAATGAAGTCAAAATATCTATTTTCATCGTCCAATGTGGCAGAATCTTCACTGCAAATTAGACTAAGTTTATTATCCAATGTTAATGAATAATTTTACATTTGTAGATTACGTCATTTGGGTGATGTTTGAAATTATGCCTATGTCTAGTTTAGCTAACAAAAGTTGATAAAACTTGAAGTTAACGTCAACTATTAATTTTAACTTTGCGTTTTATGAAATTCACAATATTTATCGATTTTTCAATAATAAATTTTATCAACTTTTATTATAATATTTAATTTTTAACAAAATCAAACAAAGGATAAATACACTTTATAAGACTAGTAATGGATATACATTAATAGTGGTAGGTATGAAAGGGATACATATATTGTGAGGTTTCAACTAACACAATAATTTTGACATGAATTTGATCTTAAAAAATGATATCGACTATCATTTCTAATACTTTTCTGTCTCTAAATTTCAAATATCAAACATTAATAAATAATATAATGATAATATTTTAACTTTATTTTCTTTATAGCAATTAGAAGTTTATGCCTCTATTTGTTGGGATTAAAATTAAATTTTTAATAGATTTTGATAGAAATTGATGAAATGTATGGTTGAAAAATTATATGTCCCATAAAATATGTGATTAACATTAATTATTAAAACTTTAATTTAAATTAAAATCTAAATCTTAACCTCTACCATATATGAACTACCCAAAGATAAATAAAGAATAAAAGTGGCAATTTTTTTATTTTTTATTTTATTTTATTTTTGGCCTTTTAGTTGAGATAAGGTGAGTGTCCCGAGCCACACATATATATATTGAAATCGATTCGATCTTAGCCAAAAGACACAGAAAGATATGCTTTAAATCAATTTGGACGGTCCATTCTTCCTCGGTGTAGGTCTAACACAAAATGGATAGCCCTACCAAAGCGTGCTAACATAGATTAAGCAATTAATATAAAAAGGCGGCTTTATTGAAATTAGATTTCGAATGGTGTTATAACATCATTTGTACTAAAGCATAGTTTAGGTGAGCACTTTTGATAGATTCAATGAAATGAATCATATGACATTACGTTTAAGTGAATCTATCATTCAGTGTCATGTAAGAGCTGTCTAAATTGGTGCTTAATATCAGTAGTGATGAATAACATCATTTTCCTCACATATGTACACAACATTTTAATTTCAATAAAGATTCTTATCTTTTAGTCATTTTCATACACATGTATCTAATTTTTTTCATTAATTTTTTACTATTTAGCACGTATTATCTTTGATAATGTTTACCATCCAAAATTTTTGTTAAGATGACATTAAAAAAAAAAAAATCTTAATTGCCAACTGTATTTTAAATAGTAAAAAAATAGCAAATACAAAAGTACAACTAAATATTTACCCTTATTTTAAGGATTTTGTTGTTTGTCCAGAAAAACAGCTAGAAGTGATCGAAATAATGTAGAAGGAAAATATTAGATGAAAATGTTGACTGTATTTTAAATTGGCAAATGATATATTGTCATGTGACACTATGTAAGTCTCAATATATTGCCATGTATAGCTTATGTTATTTTCTTGTATAGTCTGAAATAATTATTAAGTCCAATGCCAGAACTTAGTTGTACGCATGTGGATTTTCATGGAGGTAACTCTCAGTAGCCTTGAAAGAGGCGTATGACCTTTCCTTCCCTCCCTTGATCATCTCTTCTGCAATTTCCTTGAGTCCTTTGCTGTAGTTTTTGGTTTTGATTCTGCAGACGGATCCTCCTTCGGCAGTGGGATCAATTTTGACATTACAAGAGATTTTTTCAAGATCGGCGGCTTCAAGAACATCTCCTTCGATGATGCTGTAGCTGTATGTGCAGTTGGCTTCGTCAATCCTGTCCACACGGTGCTTGTATTGGCTGCCTGCATATATATTAGAATTCGAGATTAAAATAAATTTTCCGGGATTTCTCTTCATATGTTATGCTTCTCAAAAAGATAGTATAAAAGTTAGTGTCGATTTGTGATGATTCATTTGTAACAAAAGCATCCAAACACTTGAGAAATTTGGGTCGATCAACATCATATATATTTTGCTTGAATAAGACTCAATAGTGGGTTTTGGATAATGATCTTACCTTCTCCAAGAGTTATCAACTTGATGGTTCCTACTCCACCATCGCCTTCGAGGATTTTCACGTTCTTAATGGAATTTGGCAAAATCTTGGGGAAGAGGTTATGACCATCAAGAACGTAGGCCTTGAACATCTTGGTTGGTGGGATTGAAGAGGGCATTTCAAGATCATATGTGAGCACACCCATGATTGAAGAAAAGATTGTATAAAGAGGAAATGCAGATAGGGTTCTTGTTTTGTGAACGAGTGTTTGTGTCCTAAATTATGAGAGACAGTGGCCCTATTTATAGGTGAATTGAACAATATTTTGTTTAACATTTCTTCCTTAGTTAGTACCCAGACCGGTATAAGAAAATTGCTAGTCAATAATAATAAATGATTTTTATATGCTGAGTCAATTCTGTTGAACTCAGCATGATGCATGTACCGTGTAAGTGGCGCTCCAATATTTTAAACGGTGAGATCATAAATTAAAATGTCTTTTTTTTTAGAAAATAATATAATATTAATGAAAATAAGTCATTAAACCACTACAATTGTAGAACATGCATTTTCATACTTAATGATAAATAACATAAGGATTGCTACTTAAATTCGTTAACCATTCGAAGAATTTCAAAACCTATAATTCAAACATTCTGCCAAAATCAATTGCAACGCCAAAATTTTATACCCTCAATCATGAATAATAACATAGATAACTAAAATGAGAGAAATTCAAATATAAAATCAGTACATCAAACATAGAATTAAAATTGTAAATTTCAAACCTGATTGAAGAATAGCGATTAGATATTAGAGAAAATTGATTTATTTGGATTGAATGGTAGATGTTAAAAATTAAGATTGGAGGAGGTCAAAAAAATCTGTGGGATCAAAGTGAACCCATGTGACTCCATGTGGATCCACCCATGACCCTGTATAAAATACATAGTGCGTACCAAATAAAAATTCTGAACAAAATCAAAATAAATGTATTATAGGCGTGTTACATTATAATCGTTTGACCATTTTAAATTTTCATTCACAAAACGTAAGCATTCACTTTTAATTAAATTTTCTTATGCCGGCCCTCTGATAATTGAGGAATATAAAAATTAAACGAATAAGTCAATTTAACTGCACTAATTTTGTTTTTAATTAAATTTTGCATGTAATCCAAGTTATAAACTACGACATCAGTATTCTACATTTTCCACTTATTAGATATGTAAACACGCAAATATATTGTATTGAAGTGAAAAAATTACAGAGTTTCATTGTGAATTATTTCAATATGAAAAATATTTCTAAAAGAAAAATTTGTTCTTAACCTCAGTGCTGCTCGAGACAGGTCGCAGAAGTGCACCTGCACCAACAACCCTTGCTTTAGCATAGGCAATAGATGGTAGACGATGTTATTCTAGAATATAAAAGTCTCCTTCGAATATTACGACAGAATAACCTTGAAGTAATTAGACAGCGTAACAGTTAGATCAAAATAATAACAGTATAATTCGAGCCACCGACTTCATGATATTTCCTAAAAACGAATTTGCTGCATTCACGGTGCTAAACGTATTCAGCAATCATTTCACAGGATAGAACAAATTTCGTCTCCTACGGAAGCAGCACAGCAATCTGCAGGAGTTCCAACGAACTCAATGGAGTGTTTTTCACTTTTCAAAACAATATCAGAATGAGAGAGGGGAGTGAGATTCAAAGCAGAGAATGATTGCAATGAAAATTGTGTAATTTTTCTAGCACTGAGGCAGACTATTTATAGAATTGTTTGTGGCCATTCGAACAACCTTAAAGCCATTTCAGAATTGTTCGTGGCCATTCGAACAACCTTAAAGCCATTTCAAAACAGTCGCCACTGTACAGACATCCCCCAAAACCCGAGCAGACAACAAGATTCGGTCAGAAAAAAATTACTCGAAATTAAGCCAATAAAAAATAATAACTTCATCAAGTACCCAATAATTTCATTAATTATAATTTGGACCAAAATTAAATAAATTTTGTCCAAAAAGATAACGCGCCTGCACACGAACACAAACCGGATCGAGCACATGCTCGTCCTCATGTCGTGCCGGTAGGACGGGCGGCGGCGCGCGCATGTGGGGGTTTAGACCGAATCTAATAGGATATAGGTCTCCCCCCTTTCAAAGACTATTGATACCCTTTGTGGCCCAAACTCAATTCCCAACTTTACACTATATAAACCATACCAAAGTTTCCTAACTTTCCTATGTGGGATAAGTGTTTGAGAATTTTCAATAAATCAAATCTTCACTAGTTTATAGTTCTAATTGTGTTACTTTGACATTAAATATTTCATTCAATTTTAAATGGTTTTCAATAAATAAATATAACACGTTGATCATCTCGCGGAGTAGAACGTGAATATGCTTAGTCCCGTTAAAATCGACGTACGGGTCCCACTCAATACGGGACTTAAAATTGACCTATTTAACAACCATTTCCAACAATCCCCCACATGAATGAAATATGTCAGATTTTTTTTTTCAAACAACAATATCTGATATATTTTTCAAAGTAAAATTGAAGNAACAACCATTTCCAACAATCCCCCACATGAATGAAATATGTCAGATTTTTTTTTTCAAACAACAATATCTGATATATTTTTCAAAGTAAAATTGAAGAAAACTGCATCGGGATAAGTAGCTAAAGACTTTGAACTTTCCCTAATAAAATCTGTTGGATATTCTTAGCCAATCAGTAGCAAAATACTTTGAACAGTCAGCCGTTTGTGTGCACCTAGACAATAGAAGTCACACAGTTTCCTTCAAACACAATTGGTTCTCACATTTGTGTCCATTTGGCCTTGAACACTTCCTGGTTCATGAGTGATTTTTAGATAATTCATCTTCACATAACTCTTTTAGAAGCGGCCCCCTTCTCACCCATATAATTAATTTCCATAAAGAGTATTTTGCTATACTCCACTTGAACGAATCA